>LDEV01002985.1:0-11191 GCA_001014755.1 Blastomyces silverae
CAACCCGGCGATCCTGATTTCGCGGCTTGGGTTGCGGGTGGAGTTGGTCACTAGACTGAAGGTATCAACGAAACACCCCCTGTCACAGGGTCCTTTGTATTTAAATGACTTTGTGTAATTGATCTATATAAATTCATCATTTCATTATCATCACAAATATTATTCTTATGAACGAGTGGATCATTTCTTGTCTTGATCTAGGAACGTCCGTAGATATTCTTTGAAGAGTAACTACAGGTTTTGATGTCGTCATCTCACGTGGTTTCGCGGCAGTGCAGCTTTAACTATCTTATCTGCTCGCGCCAACCACGCGAACCAAGACAGCGTCGGATAGCTTGTCGATGCTCTCGAATTGCTGCATCGATGCAACAACAACGGTTACTATACGAGCCCCAGATGTACAAAACTTAAGTAATGCTACCACGACAAATATTTATCGAATTCGAGTTGTTTCCCGCTTGAAAACCAGATATGTCGTTTCACGCAGCCAAACGCCGACGACTCGACCAAGCTTCACACATACTCTCCAAGCCATTCAAATCCCCGCTCCGCAAACAAATCCAAAACACATCTGCAGAAAGCGGGGACGAGAAAGCGGACGTCGTGTCAAAATCAATAGCTCCAATCGACGATGCTTCTAATAATACTACTACCATCTCGACCAGCGGCCAACATTCACCTCACACCCCACGTCCCGCTTCTGCAGCCATCAAGCGGCCCACCACAATCCCACCGACCCCACCACCCACCATGGCTACGACGTTGTCATCGACACCCTCACAAAGCGCACCTCCCGAACTCCTCGCTCTCCAAAAGCAGTACTCTGCCATGACAACGCGCCTCGCAAAGCTACGGATGGACCTTGATATTGTTACACAGGCATTGAAGCTCGAGCAGTCAGGGAAGGATGCGGAGCTTGAAGTGCTGGTTGCGAAGTGGAAGACTGCGAGTCGGGAGGCGGCGGAGGAACTGTTCGTTGGCGCTGAGGATAGGGTGAAACGAATGGGTGGTGTGAAGGGGTGGAGAGAGAATATGAGAAAGGCGCAGGAGAGCAGGGCGAGGTGGGATGACGATGAGCGTGATGTTGGCGGTAAGGGTGAAATGGGGAGCGAGGGTGAGGAGGAGGTCAAAAGGAGGAGAGCAGAGATGGCGGAGGAGATTGAGGGGCTGGAGACCAGGAGTGATGGCAAGGACGGAAATAAAAATAAAATTGGGGAAGGTGATGAGGACGAGGTTTGATTGTTCTTTTTCTCTTTGTGATTTTCTTCTTCTTTAATTTCTATGTGATATTTTTCTCTCTCTGCTAACATTTGACTACAGAGTTTCACGATGGATATGATGCTAAAGAGCTTGAATATTGAACTTGATATCATCGGATTCGATAAAGATACCCAACAATGGGTATAAATCCAAGTCTACAGTCGAAGGTATTACAAAGAGTAACTGCAAACTAAATGATTTACCACGTCTCTGTTCCATTATGCGTTGAGCTAGTAACAGTTTGTCTAAATAAGGTATGTAGACATTTTCTCTCTTCCCGGATATTGAAATGTAACGAAACTCTTTGAGATTCTGAATGGATTAGCACGATAGGGACTACAATGCTACTGCACCAACAGGTTATGCAGCTGCAGCACCACGAAAGCCGTCTATAGTTCCCTACCTAGGTACGTTGCGATTCCCGAACGAGAGGCCATATATAGACGACCAAGGCTCCCTTGTCGAATAAGCATTTATGTCCTCGAAGTAGGGAAATCTCCTTTAATTCGTATTATGAGTATGACATTAAATCTCTTTCAGTTATTTTATCTCTTAGCACTATATCATTATAATTTATTTTTCATACAACACTGCCCTATATTTTCCGTGGATGAAGGGGGCGGCCTCTAAAAGTTGCAGAGCCCACAGCCTGCCACTTTCCCTACGTTTGGAAAACAATGCCCTGATTTAACAATGGGCAGAGTGAGAATTATCAAATTATGTTCCCCAGGAATCCCTTGATGGTCCCAACTCAATAAGCTATGGTTTCTCAATATACGCGTCGAAGATATTCCCGATTTCCCTGGCGCTCTTCTTCGGGTATCTCTTCTGCTCGCCCTGGTAGTCGACGTACGTTACGCCAAAACGAGTAATGTATCCTTCTGCCCACTCGAAGTTGCTAAATTAGAGAGAGATACAGGGTCAGCTAGCCACTTTAGAAAAGAAAATAAAAACTTTTCTGAAAACATACTCCATCAAGCTCCACGCCATATACGCTCTCACGTCGACATTATCCAGCGCATACGCATCAGCCATTGCCCCGATATAGCCACGGAAATACTCAACCCGGAATTCATCGTCCAGCAACTGTGCCAACGGCAAGTCATTCTCCCCTTTCAAACTGGTCCCATTCTCCGTAACGTAGATCTTCGGCCGGCCGTATCGATCACTCAACCACTTTAGCAGTTTACGAAAGCCCAACGGATACGGGCGTAGCCACTCGGACTGCGTCTCAGGGCCGACAGAGTTTCCGTTCCTGTCTTCCATCAAGCTCTCTATGTTTCCAAAGAAATCATCAGCGGCCGGCTCGCCGGTCCTGTTCTTGATGAAGTGCGCGCAGTAGTGGTTCATGCCGTAGAAGTCATTGCTTCCTTGGACGAGGGCGCGATCTGCCTCTGTCCAGGTGGGTAGGCGGTCTCCTAGCTGCTTGAGCATGCTGTCCGGGTATTTGCCGAAGTATATGGGATCAGCAAACCACGAGATGGAAAATTCGAGTTTTCGGTTCGCTGCCTGGACGTCGGCTGGGTTCTCGGAGTCCCAGGGTAGAGCCCAGTCTCCTGTAAATTTGGTCATATAAATCAGCCTTGATATCCCGAGAATTGTTTTTTAACCCCCTTTGTTGTTCTGGGAGCAAGAAATCAAACTAACCATTGAGTGTAATGCCAATTTCCCCGCCATCTCGAGCCTTGAACTCCTCTCTGTAAATCTTCACTGCAGCACCATGAGCAACAAGTAGGGTATGTCCAACAATCCAGGGCTCGCGGCTGCTATCGCCCTCGGAACTCTTGGTCCGATCGCTACAACGGCCCGGCGCAAAGAGACCGGTATTATAGCCCAGAATCGAGCTGCACCATGGCTCATTGAAAGTAATCCAATGCTTAACCTTAGGACCCAATGCCTTGAAGACAACACGAGCATAGCTGGCAAAATCGGCAACAAATTCATTCTTGTCAAGATAGCCTCCGTATCTCTTGTGTAGCTCGTCCGGTAGATCCCAGTGTAGCAATGTGACTATGGGAGTGATACCAGCAGCAAGCAGGTCGTCGACGAATTTCACATAATGCTGTAAACCCTTCTCATTAATGGGGTCATTTCGACCTCCAAGAGGAATGATTCGGGACCTTTATCTCCATCCCCATATTTTTTTGATATATCGTATTAGAAGATTCTTCTTGTCAATTTGGAAGATGAGCAGTTTCGGGTTGCAAGAAAGAGCTCTCCGCAGGCATCCAAGCAAAAAAGGAAACATACCAGGAGAGAGAAAATCGATATGCCCCCGCTCTACACAATCTCAAAAGCGCAATATCTTCAGAGGTCCTATTGTACGAGTCACAGGCTGTCTTTCCAGAGGACCCATCTGCGATTTTCCCGGGGATATTGCAGAAAGTATCCCAGATCGAAGGCCCACGGCCATCGGCTTCAATAGCTCCTTCAATTTGATAGCTATCAATAAGAATTGAAGAAGTTTGGAAATTGAGTTAGGTATACATGTATATCCCAATTGCAACACCAATCGCATATATTTATTACAAGGTGTAGGAATCAACTTAAGCAGATTGGGCTTCTTTTCGTACCTGGCTGTCGCAAACCCCCACAGGAAGTCAGAGGGGAGTTTGGAAGTAGTCGTAGTAGACATGATGGAGTTTTCCAAGTAAGTCAGGAATATATTGCACTTTTTCTTCTAGTTGTATTTACGCATGAAGTGTTTCAGAAGTGTACGCTGGATAGTATAGAGACAATACAAAATGTCCCTCTATCGCCAGGGGACAGAAAACAGCGGCAGGCTAAAGGGAGATGAACACGATAAACAACATGGTAGACAAGCGTATATCCCATTCAAGCTGCAACAGTGCTAGCCATTGCAGTTCACTTAGTTATACATATACCTCCACATCTCCAGTCAGAGCTAGATACGATCCGGATCTGCAGCCATCCCCAAGGCGTACCGTTTGCGAGATTGAGGTTGCAGCTAATTGTTAGCGTAGTCCTAGGTCTAATCTTACTTCGCGGGCAAAGGTTAAAATGTATTGCAAAATCATGTTTCAATGTCATTTTGATATCTAAGCACTCTTGTATCTCTATGCTGGTACAACCTGAAACAAAAAAGGGAGTGCAAACAAAATGAATGCAAATGTATCGGAAGAGCATAGAAAGCAGGAAAAGGACAAACCACTTGCCGAATCGTGAATCAATGAAAGGAAAAACACCCTTAAATAAGCCCAATTACCTATCCCACGCCGCGCCAATTCATGCAGTCGTAAACGTTCGAGAAAAAAAAAAACGTAACCCCGAAACATTATCCCATTATTGCAACTCATCAGTATGTTCCATCATATCCCGTCATGATAGCTCCATGCCATCATCTTCATCTCCATCACCCTCATCAAGGTCTTCCATCCCCGGCCCCGGCGCACCGCCAGCTGCAACGTGATTCTGCTTATTGTCCGCACCCGACCCGAACCCACCCAACTCACTAACAAGCTCAAGTTCATGGCCCGGAACCACACGCCCCTCCATATCCACCACTTCGCAGAGCTCCATCAGGCTCTGCCTGCTTAGGGTACGGAACCCCTCCGTTCTAACAACGCGGCCCCAGTTCGCGAGGCAGAAGGATGCTGCGCGACGCTTCAGCCATTCCTCATTCGTCCGTCCCGCGCGCTCCCAAATGACCGCTGCGTTGTCGACGTCCAGTTCCCGGCTGAGTCGATTGACACAGAGCAGACGGAGCTTGGGCATGTCGTAAAGGTTAGCCATTACTAGCATCCCTGCCACTTCAGTGATATCTGAGCAGTACTCTGGATGGCCAGCAATGCTGTCCGTGTACAGATAGTAAAGAAAAGCACGTACGACAGAATATGGTTCGGGGATGTGCATCTTCTTCGTATGGTATTCTGCCATTTGAGCAGAGTAAAGGCGCTTAAAGTGTGGCCACCTAGCTTGTAGAATTATCCTGTGAACGTGAATGGGCTGCGACGTTGAGTCGGTGCTTGTAAGAAATTTGGATTGGGCATGGGAAGAAGACGCCGACATGATCGAATCACTAGACTCTGGATGGTGTGCATCATCGTCGTCACGGTCTGCGGTGATGATAAAATCCGTTCCGCTCCCAGATTCGGGAGGTTGATCGAATACCGCAACTAAATCGGCTCCCAAGCCGGTGCAGCGTGGCGCTTCCTGTCGTTCCGATGCAAGTATTCTGGCTTGTTCGGAATGTTCAAACGTGAGGTCGTTGCCAAGGAGACCGTACCGCTCAAGATTGATGGGGAGCACCTGATTTAGGCGATTTTCGTCGCCAGCACCAGTGGCGTTGGGAACCTCAAGGCTACATCCAAGAAGCCATGCTCTGGTACCATCCTCATCGAGAGTGCAATAATGCCACCGGTATCCAGGTTTGAATATTTCTTGCCCATCCGCTAGACGCTGCCACCTTAACGAATCGAGCTCCAGAGAAGCGAGATTGCAATCCCACGGTTGAACTGTCTCTGAAGGGGTTGCGATGTCGAGAAGAACACCAGATGAGTACACGTGGAAGTGCGTGCCGGAAAGGAGCGTAGGTACGTGAGGGCCGGAGTGGAATTTGAGTGAAGAAATAGCACCAGGAGCTGTGAGTAGTTTTCGACGGCTCAGTGTTCTAACTTGCACACTGGCTGAATTGGCGGCATATCCGCCAGGACGCCCTTGGAGAGCGGGGGTAGGACTATATTGGGCTCCGGGGCTGTGAGTCATCCTAGCAAGAGTTCCTGGGGGTTCGACGGTACCTTGTGACGATGAGATCCCGAAAGACGGGCTGCCTTTCAAGTCCAACCACCAAAGATCCGTACCGCGCTCCATGTCTGAACCGAGACCCCCAAAAACCCAAAGGCGACCACCCCAGATCCAGGCCGTGTGATCGAAACGAGCCACAAATCTCCACCAGCGAGACCAAGTCCACGTCTTCAAGTCAAGATAGCAAATATCATCCAGGATAACATTTGTCTCGCCGGTTATTCCCCCAGTTATTCCTCCAACCACAAAAAGCTTGTCTTCGTAAATCACGGAGGCGTGCCGTGCTCTTCCACGAGGTATCGGTCCACGTATTTCAGGTGATGTCCAGGTGGACGTAGAAATATCCAGGATAACGACGTCGGAGAGATATTCGCGATGTTCATTCTCCCCGCCAAACACAATCAATTTATTCCCTTGGTAAAGAGAAGCGGTATGTCCTGGTTAAAATTGATTTTCTCACGTCAGTGATGCGTCCAAGCTACTAGTACAAGTAAACAACGAGTCGGGGGGAACCAACCCATCCTGACACCTGGAATGTCTCCATAATTATCAACCAGATTCCACCTAAGTGTTGTAAGATCTAACCGGAGAACATGGTTGTAAACTGCATTGACAACTCGTCAAAAATATTAGCTCTGCTCAGGATTCCAAGAAATGCAGTACGACGCAGGAGAAATCTCCCTGACCTTCATCGGTATACTGGTCGAAGCCTCCAAAAGCATATATTTGGTTATTTCCACAGTATGTGACAGAGGCGTTGACAAGACATGCAGGAGGGTGTCCAGTCGACCTCTTCACTGCGGGACGATAGCCATCACCACTCCCGCGGCGACCTTTGGGAGGACTGGTGGGCATAAGATAGGAATTGTTATTATTTTGTAGGGTATGCGTTAATGACGAGGAGGATGCGATGCTTGAGGTAGCCAATGTCGAAGAGCCGCCCCAGTTGCTGCTGCTACTGCCTCCGAGCTGTGTTGCCTGAGCTGCTGAGTATGAACTACTGGGAGCAGCTCCAGGCGTTGGTGATGAGAGTTCATGTGCCATCACGGGCAGCAAGGAATATAAACCCACTAAAACGAGACAATTTGGCCAAGAAGAAGTTGGTGATCACGCAGGTTGCAACAGGACCATGGCGTTGGGCAGTTGCATCCCCCAGTGTCTTTGCAGCATTTCAACTAAGTTGACGTCGATGTTTGGGGAAATTGCCGCCGTTATCTTGTTTGCCGCCGGGAAAAGTCTTGGCACACAAACTTTGACTAGGGGCTTGGCAAGATGACTGATGCCGCAGTGCGCACTAGACCCGATGCATCCGCGGATTATGTCAGCAGCGGTTGCCGTAGCGATCAAATTACGCTAAGTCGATGTAAATATTTATTCGCGGGGGAAATCTACTTCCTCCTCTGCTTCTTTTGCTTCATCTTCTCTTCTCTTCATCCATATCCTCCATCGGGTCCCTTTCCTACTGCTGTATCTCTCTCTATCCGCTACCTTGTATCCTCTACTCGTTTATCCTCTGTGCTCACCGCATTCCATCCATTTATCTTTGTCCAACATAGCTATTTCAAGTAGTTATATCTCCAGACGTATTGCACACGATCCCCTCCCTTCCACTCCCCTCTCCCCAACAATTGCTCTGTAAAGAACGCCCAGGTTGTTCTGGAAAACAGCTTCAGTGTTAAATTTAACCCTTGTTGGCACTGCTTTTTGGGGTTGAGCAATTCGGGGTCGCTCGAATTCGCAGTCATATAAAATGGCTACTGCTTCCGTATCGACTCCTCTAAAGAGCCACCATGGACTTTTCTCTTCCAAGACAGCCGGTGGTCGCATGCCCTTAACACCTTCGCCCAGATCAAGAACCACCAGTCTGGCAACTAATGTGTCAAATCACTCCTCTCCGTTCACCCCCCCTCCACGCCAATCATCCGACTCAACCCGAGTGGTTTCTCAGTCGGTGTACGGTGGTAATCTCTCCTCCCACTTCGCCAAATCTGTTTCAAGAACTGCGTCAAGAACTCACCGGGATTCTCCAAAGTCGAATATTGCCAAAACCAGAAAATCTCCCCGCCATTTGGAACTGGGTGTTTCTGATTGGACGTTGACTGGAACTGGCCCAGCCACCGGTCAAACACCGACTAAGAAGAAGGATACTACTTTCCGCTCAAGGACTTCAAAGACTACCATTCGTCTTCCGCATAATACAGCAGATCGTTTCATTCCGAACCGATCGGCCAGCGAGTGTCTTGCGACCGCGGGAACTGCCAAGCCAGACGAGCACCAACGGCCAAAGACTAGCGAAGGGTCGACTATACTAGCAAATGCCGCTAGCGCATTCCACATTGGCGGCAGCAATAGCGATGACGACATCGCCAGTGCCCTGGAGAATCTTGGCCTCGATGATAACGACAACCCCACCTATTCTCGGCCTGCGCCAGATGCCGTTGCATACAAATCATCCCTTGCGAACGCATGCGACATCTCCCTAAACACCCGCATTCTTGCATTCAAACCCCCTCCTCCAGAATCATCAAAGCCAATTGACCTCCGTTCCCAGTACAATCGCCCTCTCAAACCCGCCAATACCCAATCTGCTCAGTTCAGACGACGAGTTCAAACCGCCCCAGAACGTGTTTTGGATGCCCCTGGCCTAGTTGATGATTACTACCTCAATCTCCTCGATTGGAGTTCTGGTAACCAAGTCGCAATTGGCCTCGAACGCAACGTCTATGTGTGGTCTGCGGAGAGCGGCTCTGTCAACTGCCTTCTGGAAACCTCACCTGACACCTATGTCAGCAGTGTGAAATGGAGTGGCGATGGCGCTTATGTTGGCGTCGGGCTCGGCACAGGAGAAGTCCAGATCTGGGATGTTGAGGAAGGCAGCAAGTTGAGGAGCATGTTTGGCCATGAGACCCGTGTTGGTGTTATGGGGTGGAACAAGCACACGCTGTCCACTGGTGCGCGAAGTGGACTCGTTTTCAACCATGATGTTCGCATCGCCCAGCACAAGACTGCTGAGCTTGTTTCACACACATCCGAAGTCTGCGGCCTCGAATGGCGGTCCGACGGTGCCCAGCTTGCCACCGGAGGAAATGACAACCTCGTCTCAATCTGGGACTCCAGATCCCTCAGCGCACCCAAATTCACCAAAACCAATCACCGTGCGGCTGTTAAGGCTCTTAGCTGGTGTCCCTGGCAATTGAATCTCCTTGCTACTGGAGGTGGCTCCTATGACCGCCACATCCATTTCTGGAACACCACCACTGGCGCCCGCACCAACAGCATCGACACCGGTTCCCAAGTCACTAGTCTTCGGTGGAGCAACCACTACCGCGAGCTTGTGAGCTCCAGCGGTTTCCCCGATAACTCCCTGAGCATCTGGAGCTATCCTTCCCTGGTCCGCAACGTGGAAATCCCCGCTCATGAAACACGCGTGCTGCACAGCTGTCTCAGCCCTGATGGGCAGATGTTGGCTACTGCTGGTACGTCCTTCTTGATAACCTGACGTTCCGTTTAACTATGCCTTTTCTTCTTTTATATAGTCTTTTCGCTAACTCTGATTCCTCTCTCTAGCTGCCGATGAGAGTCTTAAATTCTGGAAAGTTTTCGAGCGTAAGCCCGGCAGCACGGCTGCTGCTTCGAGGGAGGGAGCTGTTGGATCTAAGGGAAGCCAGATGGCTAAGCAAATGACGATTCGGTAAATAGAAAGAAGGTAAATCAGCTTATTGTCGGGGTGTGAGCGGCTCTGCATTTTCCTGGCGTTCAGGGTTGCTTGATTAGTCTCGTTGGTAGGGCATTGAAGGTATCAAAGCATCTTGTATGGCCTCCCCGTAGAACTCTTTTTGGGCCCGATATGAAGAGCGTAACTCCTGGCATTCTGAGCGGTGTGTGTTTCTGTTTTGTTTCTTCTTTTCTGCCGATAACCATAATATGTTTTGCTTTTGTTTCTGTTTCTGCTTTGCATCTGTTTTTGCTGTTCAATTCTAGCTTAGTTTTCGGGGGTCTTTCTTGTTAGATCGCAAGTTTAATTTCTTGTTTGCTGCTTGGGTTTCATTTTCTACCTATTCCACTCTTAAGATGAGTCTGTTTAGTGGTTTAGCCATTCTTTTGTAGATAAGTGTTCGGGAGGGCAGTTAGAACAGTAACAATAAGTATACCTCCGGCATTTTGAGGCTCTGGTCGAGGGGTAACTATAGCGTCTTTCTTACACAGCAGCCCACCTGGAGGCGCGCTGACTAAGCACCCTGGCCGCTGATAGAATTTCCACTATAAATACGATTTCTCCCTTCTTCACCATCCGACCAAGCAGCCGGCCACGGAAGCAAAGAAGCCCGCCACCTATCGCTCCAGCGCCAGAAAGACACATTTATAGAACTCGTATCAGGATTAATTTACTGGGCTTTCACTTCCGCTCACTTGTTCTTTGCTATTTTCTTTACGGGAGGGTCTGGGGTAAGATTAGCGGGTCAGCTTCTTCCCGAGAAAACGGGTCGCGGGAAGTGAGGTGAGAGAGAGTTGAGTTGAGGGCAAAATCGAAAATATCAAATCAAATCAACCAACACAATCAACAGAGCAATACTTCTTCTTTCTTTTTCTTTCCCTCTTTCTTTCTCTCTTAAGCGCCTTTATTCTTGAAGCCGTATATATATCCCTTCCTACCATCCCTTTGTGGTTGCGCACGCGCGCTTCCGTCTCTTGTCGCAACGATGTCCAACCAGCAGGTGGTAAGTAAAAAGCCGAAGAGAGAGAGAGAGAACGAGCTTCCATCCCATTCCATACCTAGCAAAAAATGCAATAGCTTCTCTGAGACTCACATATCCTCTCTTTTTTTCTCGTTTTTGGCAAACTAGGGCGTTGTGTTCGATAAGGTCATCCAAGAAGTATGCGACTCGTCCCAGATCGACTTTGAGGAGGGCGGCGTTGACCAACAGACGTTGGAAGATTTGAGGAAGGTTAGTTCCTCATTTTCTTGTTCTTCTTTTTGTTCCCAGTTTTCCGTCAAGATGATGATGAAGATGATGATGGATGTGGATGTGGTGGTGTTGGTGGTGTTGATGGGCAACCCGGATGCCTGGCGCTGTTCCTCGCGGAGTGGCAACCGAGGGGGAGACTGCGCTGCTTAAAGGGAATCCAGGCCTGCTTTTAATAATGAGTCAACCCACCCTGGGCGCCG
>LDEV01002986.1:0-13734 GCA_001014755.1 Blastomyces silverae
CCGCCCCTTTTTTTTCGGCAATTTTGTTTAACTACCTAAAAGCACATGGTTCAGGGCTGGGGGGAATTAATACTAATATCACGATGTCACAGGTTGTTGGGAACGGACGAAGGAGGAATATCTTGACGCCCAGCTGAGAACTTATCCCCTGATTGTGTGCATCCTCTTATTAATTTCTGTTTTCTGTGTTCAATTTTCTTCAGTTGGAGCAAGATCCGATGACATAATGATCCTCCCCTAACTACCTCGGATTCCTGTCTCAACCCTTTTCTTTACATTTCTCTCAAAAAGTTACGGATGGGCGCTTAACAGACTACAGTCTGCTTTTTTTTCCTTCTGACCTTATATTTTGAATATTTTGTTCATGACTCTTATATTTCGGGCGTTTCTTTTTTCCTTTCAGCCCTCAATACCCGAGTTTTGTTATCAGGAGCACTTCTCGCAAATGAAATTCCCTACTCCTCAAGTTGATGCCCTTTGGTCATGCATTGAACCATTCTCATTGACCTACTTATGATTCTTCAGTTTGTCTGTCTCTTTTTGCACCAAAAACACCAAATTACTGGTCGTCATAATGTGGTAATAATGAACGGAGGAAAAGGAGCCCCATATTGACCTTTATTGGACCAAGAATTGAGAGAGAAATTGATTACTGGGCGGCCCTGGTCGTATCTGAGATGGGAGAAGGTCCCTAAAAAATGTTCTTCATTGTTGCTTGTATATACATTTCCTTTGCATATTTCCAAGGATTCAGTATAATCCGTGCTGAAGTCGATTTTCACTACCCCTGGATATTATTCTCCTATATATACCTCCTCCCGGGTTTGAGCCTATTGTTTTGATAAGGAGAAAATGAATAAAACTGAGCATGTAAAAGGTAATTGCCATGCTATAAAGATTGATATTTGCGAGTGTACGGGGTTAAAATGCCCTTTACAGCTCCCCCTTTCAAGTGTGCTCGTCACAAGGAGAGGAGGTTCTTTTCCCACTGGAGAAATTACGTATCCTGGACGACGTGGAAAATTAAACTATCGGCTCCCCTGTCAGCCGAAGGACGGCCATCCGTGAAAAGAACATATCCGTTCTAGAATAGCCTTTTTGTGCTGGCCGTCTTCTTTTATCTGCAAGCCCTGGGCTAGTGTGGGGGGGAAGGGAGGTCTCCAAGGAGAAACCGTAGAATAGTGGACGGGGTACATGTGTACAGATACGCCCTTGAAAGAAAACCAATTCAACCGCAAGAAAGCTGACTATAAAACAGCACAAGCCAGTGAAAAATGACGACATGGCCACTTTAGTCTGCATGTGTTTCTGGCAGCCGTGGCTGGATTGGTAGACCGTTGTTGGTGTGCTCTTTTCTTTTTCTGGACACATGCACGATCTCATAATTTCCATGATCACTTCTCCAGCAGAATGGACGAACCCGCCCTAATGTATTCCTCATGCGAGACATTGCATTCCTTATGCACGAGGTGCGCCTGTTTGTGGGGTATTTCAGGGTTAGTATTGGCGTGCAGATGCACTGCAGGTACCTTGAACGGGTTGTGAGATGTGGAGCGAGGTGCGTGTACCCATGTGTTGATTGTCAGCTACATTGTAACTAAATTTCTTGGTCTCTTCTGCGCTCGGTCCCCTCCCAGGGATGTTCATGCAAGTAATAAAGGAATGCCGAAAAGTTGGGCGGGCTGATGGTATTGGGGAATCCTTAACGCAAGGGCCTCCACCCCTCTCGGCCCCCCTAGATTAGGTTGGTGAATCAACGTCAATGATCCTCGCCTACTCGACAGTAGCTCAAAGAGACCATGATCCAGATGCAAAGAAACGAGGTGCTTTGGCCATAAATGTTGTCAATTATAGTTTAGACGGGTCAGGATCATAGCCTCTTCCCAGCACTTGACATCGCCGGGCCAAAAAGCGAGCGTAGCGAGGCTCTTGGTATGCGTGACATTGTGACAGCTCGTTTTCTTTTTTTTTCTCATGGTGGCATGTTGACCCGCTCGACAAGCATAATGCAGCTGTGGACTGCGCGAGGCGCGGTTGCTAGTATATTGGCTGCCCAAGAGGGAAATGCACGCCCGGGTCAAGCTAATGTAAGCATCAACATGGGGTGGACTTTGGGATTAGCGACAAAACAAAAACTGTACGGGCTGTTGCTTGAATATCGATAAAGAACTCCGTTCCAAGTTCGACACCTTGTTTCACGGGAGACCCACTTTCTGATACTCTCAGTTTCCTCGAGCTGATTCCGTTGCGGTAATGTCTTCGTTTTCAACTCTGTTCCGTAAACACCGTCAACCGAGGGGCATTATGTTCTGCAGATGTAGAATTAGCTCGATTTATACTGGCAACTGCATATGTGGCGGCTCTCTTGGTGGAAAACATAACCGGCAATGGTACTTCGTTGAGCTCATGTGCTCAAAAGCCATGACCCTGCATTTTCATCTTATCTTAGAATCTTAAATGTCATAGCCTCATGGCACCACCACTCAAAGGATAAAAACTAGAAGCGGCTTTGATAGGTAATCGTGCTGTTCAATCTGGCAAAGGTGTGCAGAGGCTTTGGAAGAAGATTAAATTAACACAACCAGGCAACGCCAAGGCATCGCATCTTTACTTTGGAAGAAAGTATCCGTACAACTCTTCCTATAGAAATATCCGAAACTTTTCTTTCGTCGTGCCAAAGGTTCATTGACGCCAATAAGACAATAAAAAGAAATATTCCAAGATCGCCGTGAGAGCGAAAAAGGTTCACGAACGGACAGCTCAAGGTGATAGCCCCCTAGCTGCTCATTTGCATTAGTTCGGTGCTTTCATACCTCAGGAATCCACTTACCACGCACTGGTATCTTTGCCAGTTGAAGGTCAAGCACAGATAGCCAACCATTTTCGCATGCTGAAATAATTGAAACACCGTTGCGTTGCTGAAACAGCCACGGAAAATGCTATGCAACGGGAGACTACCACATCCGGCCTTGAAACAACACATACCGGGTCAGCCCTATAGGAGGAGAAAACTGTGACGGATTTGAGAAAAGCAAATATATTTGACTGGTGATGGTTGGTTTGATGATGATAAGGCTCAGATTTTAGCCTGTGCAGGATGCCCAAGATGCCGCAGATGAGATGTGGCCCCAACACAAGAACAAGTATTCCTGCGGTGATCGAACTCATAGCGAAGCAAATTTGCCAGAAAAGGTTTGCTATGTCGCCCAGTCCATGAGTAGCTGCCTCAGCTTGCGGTGCTTCGAGAGCTTCAGAACCGTCGTCCCTGAATCCATTCAAGATCCGTTGACGAAATATCAGTCACGTGAATTTATACAGACGGCCTAAAACACTCAGCCAATGGCCGCATCCATTTGATACTGGAAAAGCACACAGGGATACACAATCAAACTTTGTAAAGGAGGTGGAAATTATGACCAATTATATACACTTCTAACGCACCCACCCTAAATAGCCGTAGTCGTGGCTATACAAGCAAACGAGGCATAGATTCCGGTAGTTTGATGAATGCACCAGAACCGGCCAAGCTAGGGTCGCGTAGCGTTGAGAGGCCAATCGGCACTTTGTCAAATGGGAAATTGTGATGTGACGTGCGGGGGAGGACAGGAACCCTTCCAGGCCACATTAAACATATTCCTTCACGGTCCGTCATAAGCTCCTCGAGTGTTCGTTCGGCTACTTTTGCCCCCATGGGCCGAGGGACACAGAAGATATTGATTGATATCAAAAGCCGACAACGCACACGGTACCATCCCATCCGGCTCCGGCCGCTCTTACAATTCGAAAAGTCCATTTTTGGAGAGGTCACTCAGGGGGGGAATCTAGATATGTTACCGGACAGGGTGTTTCCCCCGCCCGATTTCAAATAATCTGTCGTACCCTTTGCTATTAATTCCGGCATGCCGAAATTTCGCTCCCGGAGCGAGTCAAAGAACTGTTGTTGTATAGCTTTTGACTATAAAAGAGCGTTCGTATTTTCATCAGAAGATATTCCTCTGGGAACGGCTCTTCCGCTCGGTTATTCGGTGCAATGCTCCCGCTTCACGATAATAAACCAGCGCTCTAGCGCTAGGGCGAAATAGCTAGCAACTCCACTGGGAGGGAAGGAATCCTTCCTCCGTTTAGCCAATATCGACAGCACCACCGTCTCCCAACGCTGTTCCTCGACCTTTCTGGTAATTGAAGCGTTAATTTTTCTGGTGGCAGATACCGAATTGGATGTGTTTGTGGTCGAACAGCGAAAGCGAGGATTTGTTCACAGCCTTGATTACCGTCATTGGCGTTTAGAGAACCGTGGAACAGCGAAGTGAACGTATATGAGGGTGTAGAAACCAAGAAAGGCCTCACTGCCTAAACGAACCAGGGTCGTTTACCGCGCTCTATCAGGCATGCGTTTCATTCCCACGCCCTCGAACAGCGGTTAGATATACTCTTCTTAGACCAGAGGAAGGCTTCCAGGGACTTTCCACACCACAAGTGGTGATTTCAACATTAACCTATATTGTGAAACACAACAGCTGTGCTTCTTTTTCTTCTTCTTCAAAACCCAACTCCTCCAACCGCCTCCACACCTCGTCCTTTCTCACAGCTACCACGATGGAAGCCCGTATAATAGTAGGATATCAATCCATAGTTGGGATGTTGCTGTAGGCGACGCGAGACCCCCTAGCCAACTGGCAAACTGCACATATGAGAGAACTCTCGTTGGACAGTTGGTCTGAGATTTGGGTTAGTTTTTGTTTCCCACGAAGCGCGAGACATATTGCGGGGTGTGCCTCAAAGAGCAAAACCTTGTAGATTACTTCTGCAAAAATATAAGACTGCAAAACAAATTCCTCGACTATTCGCGGCCAATATCATATCACCATAAAAGTCCTTGACTATGATAGATGCGATTCCGAAAGTCCATGAAACGCAGGCATGACGGTTGTCATTCTCTCAGACCTCTCCATACCGTGTGGCATTCAAGTGAGCATTGTTCCCAAAAGTCCGTTGGACACTTGGAGGACGTGTATTTTGGCTGGTAAGGAAAAGTATTTCTAAAGAAATAAATGAATACAGAGTATATAAAGAAATGAATGAATGTTACCTAGCCTAGGACAGAGTGAGGCACAAGACAGGTATTCCTCAAACGACGAGGAATGTGTGCGCGCATATACAGTGAGGAAAAGATACCCTCAGTGCCCCCTCAGCTTCCAAGCTATTATAATGGACATATCAAGTAAATATAAGACGGAGGTCAACACAGCACGGGATCGTCCCGGCGGTGGTGTGGTGTGGCAACAAGCCAGTTGAAGCCACAGATGAGGGCGGAGACTAACTATAATAAACCTAAATAACTAGTTAGAGCCAAGATTTCCCGCAGAGCTCTCCGACTAACCAAAATAAATTTACAACATCCCATCCCCATACAACCCAAACCCCCCCCCCAAAAGAAAATCCACCAACACACCATGAAACCATTCCCCAGGATACCCCCCACATTCAATCCCAGGCCCCTTTCACGCCTGTCCGGAGCCGTCCATTCGCCTTTTCGTTCTCAATATGCACATGTACACTCGTCGACAGCAAAAGCCGCAGTTGCACATCCCATAAACGTCCGCGGCCCGCCGCCGAAGCCGCCCTCCCCGTCACCGGAATTTCTCGAGCGCATTGAGCGGAGGAAGAAGCAGTCGGAGCTTATACAGCAGGGCAATGTTGTTGTGGGATCCGGTCAGGGATCGTCGACGACGACGCCAACTGCGTCGAAGCCGCTGAGAAGGAGGTTCTGGAAGGATGTCCATGTTAAGGAAGTGGAAGGTAAGGCCTTATCTTTTGGGGTCATTTTATTTATTGTGAGAGGGGAGTATGTTATCAAATAAGGTAACTAGTATGTTAATTATTTCATTTTTATTATCTATCTATACACAGATGGATATCAGATCTTCCTCGACTCGCGTCCCGTCCGAACACCCGAAAAGAAAATCCTCACCATCCCCGCCTCAAAACCACATCTAGCACACGCCATCGCGCTCGAGTGGGACCTGCTGGTTTCCGCCCAGCAAGCTCTAAAACATCACTTAATACCATTGACCTCCCTCACAGCGCGCGCTCAGGACATTGCCGCGGAAGATGCCGCGGGCCAAGGTACCATCCGCGAGCAAATCGTGACATCCATGATGCGATATCTAGAAACGGATACACTGCTAAGCTGGGCGCCGGCAAAAAGCTTCTATGATCCAGATCTATACGACCTTGAACCAAGTGGTGAAGGTGTGAAGGAGGAGGGGGAAAAGAAGGAGTCGCTGCGTGATCTCCAGATTAGAACGGCAAGGCCCATCATCGATTTCCTGACTACAAAAGTGTGGCCGGGCATTGAGATCAGGCCCGCGCTACAGGAGAATAGCATTTTGCCCTCACCGCAGCTGCCGCTTACCATGGAGGTTATACGCGGATGGATCTATGGCCTGCCGGCGTACGAGCTAGCGGGGTTGGAAAGGGGTGTTCTGGCGAGTAAGAGCTTGTTAGTGGCGGCGAGGTTTGTTATTGAGTGGAGTGAGCAGTTCCGCGACCTGCAGGCGGAGGGGCGGAGGACGTTTGGCATCGAGAAGGCGGCGGAGGCGTCGACGCTGGAGGTTACTTGGCAGACGGATAAGTGGGGGGAGGTGGAAGATACGCATGATGTTGATAAGGAGGATGTTAGGAGGCAGCTTGGCTCTGTTGTGCTGCTTGTGAGCGGAGAGCGGAGATAGAATAGGAGGAGGATGATTACATAGCACCAAATAAGGGTTCAATTCTGAGAATTAGGGCGTGAATAGATATCTGTATATTATCATTTGCATTTACTTTTGAATTAGATAAATGGTAGGATGCCTGAAGGTTAATTATTCCCATTCCCAGCAGCCTTTATGCACCACATCAGAGCCCTGAGGATCAAGTTGTGTCCACAAGGAAACTCATCTCGGGCCGAATTACGCGCCCAGTTCTACTACGGATGTGATACTCCACGTCATTCAGGATTAGAAGACCCGAAACGGGAGATATGCGTGGGACAGCGCTGAAAATCCCTGTGCACCCATGCTGTCCTCCATTTTGTATCCAATTGGTTGTAGTTTGAGTGACCACATCCAGTCGGATGACGTCTGGAAAGAAGAAGAAGAAACATAATAAAGCCATCAGATAAGCCCGTTGATTGTGGGAGCCGCGTCAACATGTGCTTTGCCGTGCTGTGTGTGTGTGGCGAAGTTAAATAACTAACTATCCAAGTGGGCTCAGTTTCGAGAGCAGTTGTTGGGCAATCAAGAGTTAACTATTCCTATATTTAACAATAGTCAATAATTCAATAGTCAATCTACAGTCACAAGTTGCAACTGGCTCGACAGCGAATTATTTACTTGTTTAGTTATTTATTTAGGGCAGTGATAGCCCGCATTATTCGCCAGCAGGAATCGGCGCCACAACTTCTTCACAAGGGACGATCCCCGCTGCCGGTTTCCAGCCTTTGTGATCGCTTTCATTCCCTCGTCTTCAGCTTTTGCTTCTACTTTTGCTTCTGTTTCTGCTGCTTCTCTTTACATTCTCCTCAGTCAATCTACATTACACTTCTTCTTACTGTTGACCTCCAACCGCAAAGACGGACCCCCAAGCACCCACGACGATAGGACACCTTCCAAGGAGCCCAGACGAGACGGGGCGCATTTTGCGTCTAATACACACGGCCTAAAGACAATGGGGGATAAGACAGGGTAAGTAGCTACACATGCATATGAAACAATTGCCTTTTTATTATGACATGGAGCCGGGAGCTGTTATGTCGACATGTCTTGATTGTTGTTGGCGGAAGACCGTTCTCTCTCTACCTCTGTTTTTCCACAGCTATACAGATAGCCCTACACCACACACCCTCACACTGCACCAGCTTCCCGTTTTCCTTTGATTGATACTTACTATCCTATTTCGCTTCTCTGTTAATGTTTTACGTTGGTGGCTTGAAGCTACTCGAACCAAGTTGGCTCCTTTGTCCATTACTATGATGATTGTATTGACCAGGGATTATCCCCATCCATCGCTGTAATGCACTGCACTAACAACAAGTTCGCTAACGTTTAACTAACTCTTTACTTATTATCCCAGGCACAAACGCTCCAAGAGCGCCCGCGCACTCGCCTTACTACATGGCGACAGATCTTCCAGATCCCCCAGCGCCGACCCTCAACAGCGGGAGACCGAAACTCTCCCGGAATCCCCTGACCAGAATGCTGCTTCAACCCTGGCTCCCATGGTTCCCTCAGTCTCGCCAACCAACAAAGCGCCTCGTCCTTCCCACTCGCACTCGGTTTCCATGACTAATCTGCGGGTCACACCTGCGGGGCTTGATGGTGCCACCTTGAGCAGCAGCGCAAGTGTCAGCGCCGCCAACCGCGCATCTGCTGCCGAGTTGTATTCCTGGCAACCTGTCCCGAACCCCAGTCCACATAAAAGTGCAGATCTTCCCGCAAAGCCCAGAGGCAAAGGAGATGAATTGGCCAGATCAGCCATGTCTATCGAACAATCAGTGCGAAAGTTTCGCCTCTTTGAAATCCTACGCAGTGGTGATACAACCGCTATCTACAAGGCAATCAAGGAGTGTGCGGACACCAAGACCCAGGGGACTGCGCCCCTAGGAACCAGCATTCTCCACCTAGCAATACAGTGTGCTGAGCCGCAGGTTGTTGAATATGTCTTCTCAAGCAGCACTGACCTAGATATTAATGCGCGAGACCGGGATGGCAACACCCCACTACACCTGGCTGCCCAGCTGGGCCGACTCCCCATCGTCCGCGAACTGCTCAAGCGCCCGGATATCAACGATTCCATTACCAACTACAACGGCGAAACCCCTCTCAACCTCGCGCGTACCCCGGAGGTTTTCGAGCAGCTCCACCTGTCGCAATCGTTGTTTTTGGACACCAAAACAAAAGAAATAAAATGCCTGATAGGCCAGGGCGACTACGAGAAACTAGAACGTCTGTTGGTCGAACCGAGGGTTGAGGGCCTTTTGGACGTGAACAGCTTAGATCTAGTCACCGATCGAGCCACTGTGATATCGGGCGGCACACTACTTCACGAGGCTGCTAGAAAGAAGGATACGAAGTTGATACAGATTCTCTTAATGCATGGGGCCGACCCATTCCGGCGCGATAGAAAAGGGAAGCTCCCTCAAAACGTCACAAAGGACAACCGAACTCGTGATATCGTGAAAAAGTCGCCAGCCGCAGTTATCGCCCAGCGGGGTATCCAGGAAAAGGCAATCTTGGGAAGCTCTGGGGCCCAAGGTGGCGGGCGACCGGGCTCTGGAGAAACAGTCCTGGGAGGAAAGGATGCCCGAGAGATGAAAGGATACTTAAAGAAATGGACGAACTACACAAGTGGTTATAAGCTAAGATGGTTCGTATTGGAGGATGGCGTGATGAGTTATTACCAGAACCAAGGTATGGTCATCAATAGTCAAGCACTACTCAAGACAACCCCCGTTTACTCCATGACAAACTTTTACTAAATACTCCGTAGATGACGCTGGCTCTGCTTGTCGTGGTGCGATCAATATGCGTATAGCAACCTTGCACATGGATGCTCAGGACAAGACCCGATTCGAGATACAGGGCAAATCATCAGTGAAATACCATCTCAAAGCCAACCATATCGTTGAGGCCAAGCGGTGGTTCTGGGCCTTAAACAACGCAATCCAGTGGGCTAAAGATGAGGCCAAGGAAGATGACAGACGCCGGACGAGAAATGCAGAAAGCCTAAGACAGGCGAAGATGGAACAGTTTGACAAACAAGGGTTAGACTCCCAAAGCGACTCCGGCAGCCTTCTTGGAAAACCAAACGGGAAAACCCTTGCCCCCCCATTATCTCTTGGTGTACCAAGCCACACCAGCTCTAGGTTAAGCCTTCAAACTTCAAGAGAGAGCGTCCAGGGTGAAGATGAGGCTTCCACTTCTGGGGCATATGAATCCACGTTCAGCCCGTCGGAATCCAACAGATTGCCGACCCTTGTTACTAGCCACTCCGCCGAAGGAGACGTGGAGGACGATGACTTTGTGGATTATGCCAGCAGCCGTGAGATCCAACCGTCGAACAAAGACGCTTTCAATATCACCGCCGAATCTCTTAAACTACAGCTGGATCTGCTGAGCCACGTTTCTGCAGCGCTTCAAGAGGAGAAGTCAAAGAATCCCGAAACCACGCTTTCAGATCCCTCCATAGACCAAGCTTTGACTACTTACCAGGGAGGGGTTAGCAATCTCACCTCTCTCGTAGCTGATTTACTCAAAATCTCAAAGGATCGAGATGCATTTTGGCAATATCGCCTCGATAGGGAGGCGGATGCGCGCAAGATGTGGGAAGACAGTATGGCTCGAGTTGCCCAAGAACATGAAGAACTTCAAAGTAAAATTGGGGAGTCTGAGGAAAAACGGAAGAAAACGAAGAGAGCACTCAAGGAAGTTCTTGAGCACCCTTCAGCTTCAACAAGTCGTCCCATCAGTCGAGGCCCGTCGCATGTCCAAATACAAGATGCCCTGGAAGCCGTCGTCGAAGACGGCGTTGATAACCTTGTCAGCCAAAAAACGAGCGGGGACATCTCAAGGAAGCGGTCCTTAATTACGGAACTAACAAATTTGTCTGATTCGGAATCTGATCAGGATGAAGAGTTCTTTGACGCTATCGATGCTGGCGAAGTGGAAGTTATTGAAGTTCCGCAAGCGCAGCCAGTAGAGGCCACGGAGGCAATTTCTGATCTTCGAGCTTTGAAGCACCAGGAAATTGCCAATTCATTTAAAGGATATGAGGACCCGATTCGAAAGAGGCTTAAGATGGACGCTGACAATAGGCCCAAAATTTCTCTATGGGTAGGTTTGATTCAATACTTCAATATTCAACTCTCCGAGTTAATAATCATCAGCTAACACCCCGTGTCAGGCTATCTTGAGATCTATGATTGGCCAAGACATGACCAAGATGACACTCCCAGTGACTTTCAACGAGCCAACATCGCTGCTCCAACGTGTAGCAGAGGATATGGAATACACGGATTTGCTTGACCTCGCTGCGGATCGCACTGACTCTATGGAACGTATGGTTTATGTCGCTGCCTTTGCAGCTAGTGAGTATGCTTCTACAATAGGCCGCGTAGCGAAACCTTTCAACCCTCTGCTTGGCGAAACGTTCGAATATGTGAGGCCAGATAAAGGTTATAGGTTCTTTATTGAACAAGTCCGCCATCATCCTCCAATTGGTGCCGCCTGGGCTGAGTCTCCGAAATGGGACTATTACGTATGTACCCCTTTCGCTTTAAGTATTGAGTATTGTTGTTATTATTTCTTGTCAGTTATTTGTCGAAATACTAACTTCACTGTAGGGCGAATCGGCTGTAAGATCAAAATTCTATGGCAAGTCATTCGATATTAACCCACTCGGAACATGGTTTTTGAGACTACGTCCCGTCACCGGTGGTGAGGAGCTCTACACCTGGAAAAAGGTTACATCGTCGGTTGTAGGCATCATTACCGGTAACCCTACCGTGGACAACTATGGGCGCATGGAAATTAAGAACTGGACAACTGGCGAAGTCTGCATGCTTGACTTCAAACCACGAGGCTGGAAGGCTTCCTCTGCCTACCAGGTTTCTGGTAAAGTGATGGATAGCGAGGGGTTCACGAAATGGAGCATTGGTGGCCGTTGGAACGACAAGATATACGCCAGACACACGCCGGGATACCAAGATTCGATCACACCGCCACATGATGACCTTCCTCGCCAGCCTGAATCAACACAGGCATTCCTTGTGTGGCAATGCAACCCGCGACCAACCGGTATCCCATTCAACTTAACACCTTTCGTGGTGACGTTGAATGCCATCCCGGAAAATCTCAGACCTCACCTACCGCCAACCGACACGCGGCTTCGTCCGGACCAACGTGCAATGGAGGATGGAGAGTATGATTTTGCAGCAACGGAGAAACATCGTTTGGAGGAGAAACAGCGGGCGAAACGACGAGAACGGGAGGCCAAGGGCGAGAAGTATGAGCCAAGGTGGTTTACTGAGGCCAAATGTGAGATAACTGGTGAGGAGTACTGGGTTCACAACGGCCTGTATTGGAAGTGTAGGGATGCTGGGAACTGGCCCGACCGCAAGGATAATATATTTTAAGGTATTATTGCTAGTCTTTTACCCGGGGGTTTTTGTTTTTTTTCTTTTAATTTCTTATTTTTTATTTTTTATTTTTCTTGCTCTTCTTTGCGCTTTTCCCAGTCCCCATTGCCATGTCCCACTTTGCCCAGCGAAGCCTAACTGCCTGCGTATCGATTTTATAACTTTTATTGGGGATTCTGTTGTTATATGTTCGCAGTATATCAAGTCTAGAATTAGTGGTTCTTCAACGTGTATAGTTAGTTATTTTCCGCTATTCAGGTTTAATACAATATTAAGTTATACAGAAAGATAAATGTACTCTTCAAGGAAAGCAATCTTTCGCGCAGAGAGGAAGGAAACCGTGGGCAAATTCGATCCACGTGATGTCAACTAGCCTCGATATTTTGACCCCGAACTTTTTGACGACACTTCAACAGCAGCCAGCACACGCCCAATACCCATCCACTTATACAGCGGCCATAATTCCCAATGGCAATGGAGTTCACCTGTCAGAAATGTGCGCAAGCACTCCGACTGGGAATTCGGCCACATATTTCTTCAATCCGGGCGCGGACGCTACCCCACCTCGGACGACGGTATCAGCAGCTTAGCACCCAGACTCCCAGTTTGCACACCCCTCAAGCAGGCTCAGGCTCACAAGCCAGCAAGATTAGCACTGGAACTACCATCGCAAGGACCGCATCGTCATCTGCTAGCCAAGTAGCTGCAGCAGGCCCTTCAGCAGCATACAATGCAAAACCCCTGCTAAAGCCGGACAACCTCTTCCATTCTTTCACCAATTCCCCCTCTCCCGAAATCCGGCAGCGGGCCGCCTTCATAAAGCAGAATGCTTTCTGCCCGCACCCCAGCCATCGACAGACACGCGTCCCCACATCCCCTCATGACTCCGAGGCGAGGAAGTCCCCCGAAGCCAGCAGCGAGAGCCAGCCGCCTGCGCACTCTAGTTTCGAGTGCCCGGACTGTGGCGTGCCGATATATTGCTCCGAGGGGCATTGGATGGATGATTTCGAGGCGCATTTGGAAGTGTGCGACACAATCCGGCAAATCAATGAGGATGACCATGACCTGCGGTCTCGCCGGTACTTCTCGGAGTTTAACTACCCAGGCCTGCAGGAGGATGAGTCGATGGTGAATATGACGAATTGGGATACCTTTTTGTATACCAGGCAGTTTGATGCTATTAATAATGATAGACACATGAGGCAGGTGACAAGGCTGCTCACGTACCCTATTACGATTGCGAGTGTGTTACATGAGCTTAGCCCGTATAATATTCGGAAGGGTGGTCGATTAACTCCGGAAGGATTAAAGAGTTTGAGCGGTGAGTGCTGTGCCAACAGGGTTTTTATCCATAAGGATTACATTGAGCACGAACGTCCGCGGTAATAATGCTAATACATCTGATCCCCCAGCCCTCCGCTATACCCTCCATCCGCCCAGAACCGGCGAGGGAGCGAAAATGTCCGGCCTCCGCCTAAAAGCGCCCCCAGTCCGCGTCTTCATCCTAGGCGCGCGCGCCGAATCCTCACTACCCCGCGACGTCTGGCTCCAACTCTCCT
>LDEV01002987.1:0-35357 GCA_001014755.1 Blastomyces silverae
AGCCAGTCATCCCTTTCTCACCCTCACACACCGGGCAAACTTGGCGAGATATCATGCATGGCGCTGTGCTGGCGCTCCATTGCCCCGCGTCGGCTTTGCAACAGTTCCCACCCACGCCGCAAGGATGCTGCGGCTGCTGAGCTGGCCAAACGACAGAGCAGACGTGTTAAAGCCAGGACAAATCCCATCCTCGCTCTTCTCTTGACTTACTTCCGTATTATTTTTCCTGTACTCACAACTGGTATACAATTTCTCGTGCTATTCAAGCTCCTTCTCTCTATTGATCCGCTTTGCTCTCAACCTGCTTCTGATCTTACATACTGGACCGGCTGATCTCTTGATGCTCCATTTCAACCCCTCTTGCCCCCGACAATATCATTGCTTCTCTCCTGGTCAACGACATCTCAGTGCAAACTCAAGATAGTGCTATTTTTCTTTGAATTTTCTTTCTCCTGCAACTTGGATCACCATTTTTCCGAAAAGAAAACATATCTGGCTGCATTCCCGGGATTAAATCCACATCTAGGACAAGGACTCTTATATTTTTTATGTTTAAAATTGATCCAGTTCATCGACCCGTCTGAGGATACAGTTATTCAATTCAATCCAGCACAGAAACATTAGCAACCTTCGCTTCGAACTCATCAGGTAGTCCCCATTATCTTTCCTTAAATGCGCCCCTCTCAATTTTCCTAAATTTTTCTGGTCATGTACCTTCCAAATATCATGTTTTTCTTGTAATTGTTTTCTTTTGAGCGCCAGAACCATACGGACCTGCCTGGAGAAGCCCTAGGATTTTACCTGCAGCAGTCTTGAGTGCCTATTCCTCGGAAATTTCACTGGATACATCATTGGGTGCCTATGCGAGGGCCCAAACCTTCATGCATCCCGGCGATAGCCATCGCGGGGGGATGTATGTCGGTACACACCTTTCGGTGCATAATGTTGCATTCTTCGTGAACAGTCATGATGAACCTTACAAAAACCTTGATGATGGCCCACTGGTCCTGAACATTAAACGCCTGCAGCTACCAGCATGTCGGTAAAACGTATGTGGTGCTGTTAGTCAATGGAGTGTTCGGAAAATAAATGAAATCGCTATTATACCGAAGATCCAGCCTTCAGCAGGTAGAGGTATCCGACCTGGGGACAACAACCAGTTCCTGTCCGTTTTGTACAGCACAGCCTTCTTATCTTCTGGTCCTCAAATGTGATGCCGCCGTTGGATTTCCAGGGTTATACATGGCATGGTGCGACTATATCGCAGCTCACCGTTGCTCGCGGTTGTGCTTGCGCCTGGAATGAAGAGCAAAATGATGTATCACAACTGTTGCGCAAACATATACTATCTGAAATGTTAAGCCATGGATGCCGGATATTCCTTTAGTGAGAATGCTACGACCAACTTCGGAACCAGTCCTAGAACATTGTCCTTTTTGAGGCGCCTGATATATCCCGAGGATGTGATTTTTTTCGTTTTGATCTTTTTTTTTTGTCTCTCTCTGTTAGGCGGCAAATTTCCTATCCGGACTCATCTGGTCGTGACCAACGGACTGTTCAATTGAAAATGCTCGTACTTCGACCCGAAATGGCCTGTACTCTGACTTTTTATCGCCTTGGACCATGGAACTCTCATAAATAACTAGCGACAGATGTCTGGTGCGTATTCATAGCTCAGAATTATCAGGGCTCGCAGCTAACACCCTCAACAGGTTCTTCCCGAAAGCTCTTGGATCCTGGACCGCCTACTTTCTTTCACCATTTCATATTTTCTTACAAAGTTCTATTTGCATTATTAGCGTGGAGTTATGGCTGCCGTGCTTCAAGTTGACGTAATACTAACTTTTTATGTGTACTAGTTCTTGGGAGGATACAACCATGTCCACCAAAACAATGACCAACCCTCCAAGGGTTTCGATAACAAAAAGATCTTACAAAATAAAGGCGCCATATGTTCCCAAACTCTCCACAGGACAGGATTGCTCTCAACCATCATCTGCCATTCCTCAGGATCATGACTTCCATTCCCAGGATGCATTTTCTTTCTCTCCTTTATGCGGCTCCAACAGTCTGCCCGATAACAACCAGTGGGCATATTTGAGCTCTAATTCCAGTACTACAAGCGATACCACAGATGAATCGTTTGAAACAAGCCCGATGCCAGTGACAGAATCGGATATCACCAGTTCCCAGGACTTTAGTTTTGCCTCTTTTTCACATCCAGTGATCTCAGGTCATGTCAGTTCTTTGGACCAACCTGCCAGTTATTCCTCACTGGCAGATGTGCATAATTTGCATGATGCGACAGATTCAGGAAACAGTCCTCACTTGGCATTCAGTAGTTCCCAAGGGTACCAGTCTGGCTTATCTTCCGTCTTTGTTTTCCCTTTTGATAATGCCGGGTCTCAACCCGATAGTGCCCACGGTTGCGACCCAGAAAGCACGAAGCAACTCCGACTTGAGCCCCAGGAAATTGAAAAATCAGAAATGTTTACTAGCGCACGCCCATATGACCACATGCCAATGGATCCTGATGGTTTCTCCGTGAGTGGCACGAACCAAGTGCCAGATATTTTCAGCCATGGACCAATCACCCCGCCTCTAACTGAGCGTAGCCATGACATCTCTGTATCCTCCACATGCTCAAATGACAGCTACGCTCCATTTTCTGGACACGATGATTCCATGTTCCCCGACATCCCAAGCTCCATCTCTCCCCATCGCTTCAACCTCCGTGACTCACTCTGCCGTTATCTTACCCCCACTGAACAGGATATCAACAGGTAAGGCGAAAATCACATTTTATCAGTTTATCTGCGTTTCATGTTGTCGACTCTTCCGATGCTAATTTATCTCGCGGCTCAGAACCATTAGGGCTTCAAAGCAAAACCAGCGACCACTGCTATCTGCAGCAGAACCTCAAACACGGAAACAAGAGCAAGCCGTATATTCTCTTTCTGTAGGCCAAAGCAGCCCAAGTTTTAAGGATACCCAGGAGACAAGGAGCCCCAGAGACCATCACTATTATTCCCTGCCAACCCAAGCCGATGGAAAATACCACTGTCCCTTTGAGAACGATGAGAAGCCTTGTTCACACCCACCGACAACACAAAAATGCGGTTATCAGTGAGTGCCCCTCGCCTTCCCGCATAAGTGCGTGTTCATGACTAACGAATATCTCACAGCAAATACCTTGATTCCCACTTAAAGCCATACCGTTGCAAGGTCAGCCAATGTGTGGATGCCCACTTCTCTTCCAATGCTTGCCTCTTCCGCCATGAACGGGAAGCACATGGAATGCATGGCCATGGAGAGAATCCCCATCTCTGCCACTTCTCTGCCTGCGAACGTTCCGTGCCAGGAAATGGATTCCCCCGTCGCTGGAATCTTCATGACCACATGAAACGAGTCCATGACTATACTTCATCGGAGAGAGTTAGCTCGCCCGAGCGGTCTCCAGGTGCTGGTCAGCCATCGAAGAAGAAGGATGCTACAGTCCGCAAGAGAAAAGGAACCAAAGCAACAACTATGAAACGAGTCCGATCCTCTCCAACCCAAGCATCTAGCCTAGCCAAGACTGCCCAGACGCAAGCTCAGCAAGGACAACAACTCCAAAACGCTGAGCGGAACTACTATAACTGCCTTGCGCGCCTTAAGGAGGATTTGAACAACATCAATCCGCAGGACCCAGGTCTGCATGACAAGGCCAATGCCAGCTTGCAGGAACTCCATACTCTTGCCCTGAATTACCGCTGCATTCGCGCTAGCCAAGCTGCAAATGAGAGGTCTTCAGGTATTTCTCGATGACTGAAAGCAATAAACGTCGGCGGGCTTCTCCGTTGACCCAGGACACCTCTTTCTAAGCGATCCCGGATTTTGGAATTGCGCTTGTACATGTTGTTTTTGGTTTTTGCATTCCTTTTTCTTTTTGACCCTCTTTGGTATGAATCCAAGATTATTCGCCATTGTGTGTGCTATTTTCCACGGGAACATAGGCGTGTTTGTGAGGGATACGGGGCAGCCTCCAGGGCAGCCTCCAGGGCATCTTTTGCACGGATTCATCTTTGCGCTACTCTCCAAATAGATCGCCAAATTCCCCGGATTGACGAATTGGAAGCCTTTTACTTCATCCGAACACACCCAAACCTAACGATTGATATATTCCCGCATCTTAGCTGATTTTGTCATTTTGGAATATCTTGTGGGTGGATACATGCATACTCGAATTTTCTCTTTTGCTTCTTGATATGTTGATTTTACCTGTTTGATCTTATCTTGCCCTTACTCTTCGTTTACATGTTTTTACTTATATTTGCTTTGTGCCACTTTTTTTTTGTTTTACATATATACGTCACAGTCCCTCTGGCATCGGGACCTGTTTTGGACACATGGGATATGAATCCGGCTGTACTGATTATTTGGATGTTTGTTTTCCTCTTTCATTCTTCATTATTGTTTTTCTTTTGCATGGTGGAAATATTTTAGAACTTTGGGAGCGCCATTCGAACTGGCCGAGGGAACAACAACTTTATGGATTATCTTTTAACATTATCTATAGGAGGACTTGTGCTATTTTTGTTTCTAGTTTTTCTTGTTGTATTTACATTTTCCATTTTCCATTTTCCATTTCCTCTGCTGTTGCTTTTCGCTGATCTTGATGACTATGACGAATGAGCGACGAATGACTTGTAACGGCCTGTCACGCCTTGTTTTTATTGTGCAGAACAGACGAACCAAGACAGATATTTATTTAGTTTGACCTTTCTCCGTTTCTCTCCTGTGCGTTTTTTATTCCATTTCTGTATTGCTTTTTACGAAAAAAATAGGAGCAGTATTCGGCTGATCTTTCTTTTTTCCGTTTCTTCAATTACAAAAACTGTGCTAGTTCGTATGTTATTTCTTTAGCTTAACGTTACGCCAGTTTCTCATGTGTGTCACTAGCTGGGAGGTGTTCTGATTATTCTAGGATCCATCCATTTATTCTTCGAATTAATTTCTTTATCCCTTCGTTACTGCGCATCTTTCTCGCATTACTCCGATGGAGCCGAACAGCTCATAGAAAAACTAGGTGGCTCTTCAATGTAGCAAGACGATCCCATTATGCTACGACTGTCTTCGCAGATACACATGTTGCTGGCTTCTGCTATCAAGGTCAAACAAATTACTTGCAGCATTGACCTCGATGCATCGGGTATCCTCTATGTACTCAAATTCTCATATCTAGTAGAAGGGGTATCATCCGTCGTAACCCCGCTATCATACGATATCTGGTTATCTATTTTGTGTCCTTAACGCAGTCCTCCGCCCTCCCCAAAAAACTAATATCAAAACAAAACAACACATCTCACTCCTCCATCCCCTCAAACTCCGCATTTAAGAACCTTACAAAGGCATCCCCTGCCTGCTCAGTCTCCAATCCCTTTTGACCCCTCGAATGTCCCCCGCCTAGAAACGCCCGGTTCATCCCCACCCACTGCCTCCGCAGCCTCTGTAGGCGCGGGAGAGCAAGAATGCCTCCTGCACCGGCTAATTCATCTGTTGGTGTAGACGCAAGGGCAGCGGCTGGTATGAACACGGGGGCTTCAGCGCCAGGTACTGATATGGTTATCCCGTCCCCAAGGGAGTGCTTAGCGGTTTCGGCTGCAGTAGCCGCAGTAGCCGCAGAGGCGGAGGGGTTTTCTAGGGAGAATGTTCGGAGCGCAGATATTATTCCTGATGTGCACTTTTCAAGCGCATGGAGGGCACTAGGGTCTGTTGTTGCGGGTTGGATTGTGGCCTGGTGGGGGACTATTTTGGGCCGGGGGAGGGATGTGCGGGTGCCGGTTCCTGTTGTGGTAATGGAGGGTGTGTTTGTGGACGACTCTGAAGTGAGGTTCGATGTGGTGGATGGGACTGTGTCCGTTGCAGACTTCTCCTTGGATACAGGTATGCCTGTTAAGGCGGTCCAGATGTCCTCAGCCGGTGGAGTAGCGTCACACCATGGTACGGTAAAGAGTGGCTTGTCCCAGCGGCTGTGGGTTGTAGGTTCTTCGTAGCGGAATATGAGGTTTTGGAGAAGTTCGGAAGGATATGGTTCCTCATCGTCACTTATGGTGAGAGCCTCCATGTCCGCCTCAGTCTCAGTCTCAGTCTCCTTGTTTGCTGGGCTTCGACCTCCTTCTTTCGCATCATTTCCTGCCTTCTTCTTTATTTCTCGCTTCCGTATCCGAGACTCATTATTTTCAGTGCACTGGTCAATCGGTGTCCCAACATGAACCTAAAATTCCGCGTGTAGCAAACAATATCATCAGCATGTGGTTATATGATATTGCGATATCAATACCCGATAAATGAACGGTGCCACCCTCCATGGCAGGCAAAGGGTTCCGTAAGGCAAACGGAAAGGTGGTGGAGCTCCAAGACGTACCACACAACAGGTCGTCTCCGCCGCCTTACTCTCGCACCACAGCTGGTACCTCCATCCCTTAATATAATTCATCCCGTCCACAATGACGAAAGTGTCTTTGCTAAGCGCCCGCTTCACCCGCCCGTACACCACCGCCCGGGCCTCTTTCTCTGACCTCGCAGTATCATACACCGTTCGCGGATGGGACTCATCGTGCGATCCAACGACGTGGAATTTATATCGTCCTTTAGAGGTAGTTGTAGCGGTAAGAGAATCTTGGATTGAAGAGAGGAGCGTGGAGAGTTGTTGTGCCCGGTAGGAGAGGCCAGAGCAGGGATAGCCGGTTAAGATTATGAGCTGCGGGGGAGTTTTAGAATGTGGAAAAGAAGTTTGAGAGATGTGAGTCTACTTACAGGCATTATTATTTATTTCATAAATCGTGGTTGAAGAACTGCGGAAGAAACTGTGAGGGCGGGATCTTTGGTGGTGGTTTTGCTGGTGATGTAAATATATTTGCGAGCTTTGCGGCTATTTTTAGTTTAACTAGTTAGCTATGACAGCCCGCCATGGAGGGGTCTGGAGGGGCAAAATATCGCCGGTATAGAAAGACAACTACAATGCCAGAATTTAATAAAATAGACAAGTTACAGTACAAATGAATATTAAAATGTCTAGTACGATTGGTTATGCGATATGACGGACAAAATGCCTGGAGAAGAACAACTTCTGAACAGGTGCGCAAAAGACACGGAAATTGATTGCTTCGAGCAATTGAATAAATCTATAATTCTATGTGACTTTTGTATATTTCATTCTCCACAAGTAGTCATGGTGTCATTGCTTGCCCAATTCTTCCTCTTTCCACCTCAATTCATATCCAAACACGGTGCGCCTAAGCGTCTCATCCTACAAGACAAATACAAACAAATTAGCACAGCTCCCTCTCGGACCCTTGACTGCCCCAATGTAAAAGGAGGAAACTTACCCCAGGATCCTCTTCAAACATAACCTTCTCCATCATCCTCTCAAACACCTTCGTAACCACAAACCCACTCTCCTCCGCGCGCGGAAAAAATGCCACGATCTTCTCAAACAGCCATGGCTGATACGGCGTGAAAACCACAAACGCCACCGCATCCCGAGTCCTTTTCAGCGTCTGTTTCACACTCGTAATCAACTGCGCATGCTGCGGATGATTATATATCACGTCTGCCAAAATCAACAAATCAAACCCACGGCGACCATCGACACCAAGCCCAGCATCTTCGGGCAGATGTTTCAACACCGTCTCCGGGTCCGCGCCCCATTTAAATCCTTCAACCCTCAGCGGCGACGACTTTGGACTACTCCCGTCCGTTCCCCCTAATGATAATAATGACTCGCACGCCTGCGCATTGATGCGCATATTTTCGACGAGAGCGAAGTCTGGGTAATCGGTAACGACGGCTGTGCGGGCGCCGAGGATTGCGCAGACGAGACTGGGCAGACCAGCACCGGCGCCTAGTTCTAGTATATCTCTCCTCTCGACCCATTCGCGCGCCTTGTCCTCCAGGTAATCTGCGCTTGTTTTCCCTGCATTCCAGAGTAGGAAGCCCTCAATTGCGAATCGGTTAGCTAAGGTAGATTTGAGGGCGGTTTTTAAGGGAGGAGAGCCTGATTCATAGGTTACTAGTATATATAGATGAGCTCTAAAGAAATATTTGTACCCAAAGCGGATGACTGCCCACGAGTCGTAGTTTTATTGTTTGGCCGGAGCGCATGGTATATTCTTCAAAAGTCGCTTCTTTGGGCGGGGGTAAGAATCCCTCCGGGTCCTTGAAGAGGTCTCCGAATTCGGTGTCTGATCCATTATCTGAATTCGAATCCATGACTGGTAGTGGGAATACTACTTCCGCAGTTATTCAAGTGGTGAAAAGAATGTTTTGTATGGTAGTAAATGAATAGATTATGGATCAATCGTTCCAAAATTTTTCTCAACCCCCGAGACAAAAGACCGATATGCGCCAGATAAAATTGATGACTAAGCAATCGGATGGCAGCTTCTGCAACGTCCCCGCCATCTAGCTTAGTTTGTCCCAAAAAATGAGGATATATAACAGAAAAAAGAGGAGAACGTAATGAAGAGAGAGACAATTATATTATATACTGTAAATGGACGCCAATGCCAACCCCCTTATTATATAATCCCGCTGAAATCCATCACCTTTGGGACATTCAAAAATTAACTATTCCTTATCGATAACGCCAGAGCCCAAACCCCCCCAAGAGCCCAGATATACCTTATAGTATACATGTATAAGTTCTAAAGTATCCGTTTATAACGAAATCCCCTCGAGGTCCCGCGCGATAACCGCCATCTGTGCCCTCTTTGCAGCTTCTGCGACGAGGTTGAAATCCCTTAGGAATGCCGCTGTCCCCTGTGCATCGTGATGTGAGGTGCGCTGCGATGCGACTTGGTGCGCTCGTTGCTGAGAGGTTGTATCGGCCGGTGCTGTATGGTTTGCATGGTGGAAGCTGGTCGAAGAGGAGTGTACTTCGCCATGTTGGTAAGGCTGGAGGGACTGCTGCTGCTGGGAGGCCATTGGGATAGAGCTTGTGATATTCAACCGCGAGAGGGGGTGTTGTGAAGAGTGTGGTGCGGGAAAGGGTAGATTTAGTAGGTGCCTCGTTTTATGACGCCGTAAGCAGCAGATATACAGAGGCCAGCAAGAAGATTGCTAGTCGACGTACTCGAGCTATCCAGCATTTGGGTTCAGGATTGGTAGGAGGGATGTCAAGAAAGCGTGCGCTCACGCGGGGGGTGAATGTGATCGCTGCTTGGCGGGGCAGCTTGGATGCTCCCTGATCGTTATCTCAGCTACAGCAACTCTAGGCTACATACTCTGCGAAAGATGGGAGACGTAGGGCGTAGCGATCAGGCGAGATCAGAGTTGTGAGCGGGGATATCGAAGAGGAAGACGGGGTGTTGGAGAGAAAGAGAGACGAGAGGAGGAGGGATGGATGAGGGCAGACCAGGAGAAGCGGGCAGCAGCTGATAAGTTACCGGTGGGCTCGGGCGGTACAGGTCATAACAACGCCAAGAGTGATTCTGTCACACTATTTGCTGCATCCTGGCGGTAGAAATTTCGGATAAAATATATCTCCGGAATTATTACCACTGGATACAGCCTCGGCCCTTGTTAGTTACGGCCATGGCGTCATACAATCCGGGGCATGCGGCTAGCGTGGCACGTGATTACTCTATTTTGCGTTCCCTTTTGGGCAATATCAGACCTCACTGTGGGCATCTTCCTGCATCTGTGGACACGCTGGGAAAACGTATCTGTGAGCATTGGTCATCAGCAGTGCTAAGAAGGACATATTTGGCCATGGAGAGACACGAGTATATTTGGAAAAGGGCTGCCTGGAACAGCTGGAGATTTTATTCGATGCAACTGTGATTCCACATTGATCTGATCATAAACTAACTGGATATTCTGCCTTTGGTAAACAAGGGTTTTTTTTGGGGTGGAGTAAGGGGGGGTTGGGGGGTGGACTGTACTCAGAACCTGCCAAGGGTGTTATTTGGCTATGAAGCGAGAGAGAGGACCTATGGATATCTAACGAAAACAGAGAGGAGGAAAATGATAAGAAAATTCGCGCTGAGGTGGACCGCTAATATGGGACCTGCCATATACCACTTTCCCCCGACCTCTTTTATATCCCCACGGATCGCTCACTGAATCACGCCTCATCACATCCCTCGCAAAATTTCATCCAGGACCTGTTCAAGAGCATCGTTGTTGCTACTAGTGTCGTACCCATCGACTATGTCAGGCATCTTAACATCACCATCAATATCTCGCTCGTGTTTGGAAGAATGACCGCTTTCATGTTCGAGAAAGTGAAAAGGATATCCCGCGCTGCATTGGGATTGCGATTGGCGTTGGATGCCCGCGGCATTATTTCGCTCGGGGTCGAGTAGATCGTTGACAAATGAGAACCATATCCCAAAACCACCGCTATGATCGCTAGCCTCAAATAAAATATACGAAACGAGGCAATACTCGTTCAATAATCGTACCGGGCATGGCAATTGGTTTGTTGGGATTGCCAGAAAATGTGGCATGAAGGATGCGCGGATGTGTGGCCGTATTTGAGCTTTGGGCTGAATTCGTCTTCAAGATATGAATGAAAAATGAGGCAAGGAGGTATTTAAATTGAACATATTTTTTATTCTTTTTGATAGTTATTATTGGGGGGAATGAGTTTTTCGAATTATCTGTACATTGCCACGACGTACTTATATCGATTCCACCGGTGGAAGCGGTTCTGACTCGCGGGGAGATACTTACCAGTCTTCTGCGAGGAAATTCCCCATAAGTCCGTTTCCTGGGTTCTACCATGATCGTTTGTTGCTTTGGGTTCATTTTTTACCTTGCCGCCGGTTTACCAGCTCTTTTCTTCAACTGATACTGGGCCTTTTCTCGTGTTCTTCGATCTTTTGCTCGCCTGGATAGTTCCTGGAGGCCATAACCTTTCAGTATCTTGTAATGAGATCCTCAACATGTCAACTAATAAAGATAACCTCATTCTTTGTCTGGCCTTGCAATTATTTAACTTCTTTCGAGACTAACCTGCAAGTGAGGTAATCCTTTTTCACATGGTAGAGGTGTTGTTTCACAGCTCAAAACATAGCCCATCTATTGTTCCTCAATGACTTTTTCTTCTACGGAGCTTATTAGTACGCTGCCAAAAACTCAGGAACAAAGAACTGGGCCAGAAGCTCAGTAAATATACAAGGCTAGTTAGTACCTTGAATATCAATTTTGTCAAGGTAACAAAATGGAATATCCTTTCAGAGCTACGAAACCCTTGTATATCACAATCCCAGGTATGTACATGTACGGTACATACAATCTCTTAGTTTCCTGTTCATCTAAATACATTAAGGAGATCAATCATTGTATGAAGGCAAGGTATGTATCGGATTTGCACAGCGCCTTTGTTAATTAGCCGCTATCGTAATGAGAAAACAATGAGACATACCTATATACGATACGGCCTTCAACCGACCAAGGATATATTTGTGGGTGTTTTCAGTGCTTCCAGAATACTTTACTCCTGATAAGTGCATCCAGCCGGGATGTCAAGCGCTCCTTTAAAATCAGGATTTATCAACCGCCACGCCGCTGGGCACAATGTGTATCGCATGAAGAAAATGGCGGGCCTTCCCAAGCCCTGGGGGGCTTTTTATTTTCAACTCTGCTGCAGCTCTGCCAGGTAATGTAGGTCCTCCAAGTGAGGCTGATAGGAGAATAGCACGATCAGCCGCATAGCAGTCATCCCCCCTTGCAGTTTGATAAATGAAAGCGAATAGGCCACGGCGATTTCCTGTAGGAAGTATGTGAAACCTTTACTTTCCTTGGAAGAATAAGGTTCTCGGGGAGATTCCCAGTGGACAATCCATAAGCACAAACATTGCATCCTCGTTTCCGGCCCCTTTGTCATGTATGCGCTTATCCAGAGCAAAGAAAATGACATTCGTAGAATATCGCGCACGGGACAGCCCGAACACCCAGGTTTAACCCATATAATTATCAAAAGGCTTCATTCTGCCAGTCTCCCTTTATCTTCCTTGTCACCTTCAACCATGGGTACATACTATCGTCGTTCCCCCGTGTCAACTCTTCTTGGAAGTAAACTGCTTCCGAGACAGATATTGACTCCCCTGAAACCTTTGGTTTTTGCACGCATATCAGCTGACGGCCTCTAGGAGGAGAATAGATAGTATTAGCAGTCATGAGAGGTAGGCAAATATATTTCTATTTGCCCCCGTAGAAGTCTGGATTCCTCATTGCCCGTTGCGCATCCCGACCCCTACCCTCATCCTTGCATCCCCTCCTATTTTTGAATCCAACGTCATCAAGAACATTTGGAATCCCTTCGAAAAACATACAACTGTCCAGTCACCAGTTATATTATACAGCAAACTTCATGTCTACCTACCGTGTTCTCCTCGAGAAACAAAACGACGAATACCGAGTACGAAGAAATGGTATCCGACTCATAATTCGCAGCTTCAGAAGATGATCCATTATGGACCGATTTCATGAATATCGGTTGCGAGCGATTGAGGGCTATCGCGGATAATGAGATATCCCCCCCCCCTTCCTTTTTTTTCTTTTTATTAGCCGATAGGGTGACACGGCCGAAGTCCCATGCGTAGCATGGTGCAGAGAACCCATCCACCCGAGCACCGACAATTTATCTGATGCAGCCCTTTATCTTTTTGGAGTTCGAAGAGTTAGGCGTCTGGCAAACGATGGATGCATGTGCGAGATTGTATGGACGCCCGCAGCACCTTGAATACTATGCATAGAATGGCGTTAAAAGAGGGAAAATATGGGAGAGGAAATTGACTAAATATCAACCCTTTTCACAGATCCTTCGATAACGAAGTTTCATCACCTGACGCGAGACGCAAGCTCGCTTTCTTGATGCTTTAATGAACAGGATGGCACGTAGAAATTCCACTCCGATGTACACCATCAGAGTGGCAGCTAGTAAGATATTGATGATAATTTGTCATAATTACCCATATCTTGACCAGGTGAATGGAGGCCGGAGGCTCCAGTGTCCAGAGAGGAATTGACCACATACAAAACAAGCAAAACAGGAAATACCCGGATATTTCGTCAGTCTCAGGTGTATATATATAGCGAGCACCTGGCCTTTGTAAGTAATGGTGTGACTAATCCTCTGAAGTAGCATGTTTGATCTACCGCGTAGAATGATCATGTCGGGTTTGATAAATCAAGAATCTCGATGGCGAATGTATGTATGTGGCGTCAGGGATAATTTTGGAAACTGTTAGCTTCGACCGGCTACATACCGATCGATGCGGCAGTGTGGTGAATGCGTCACCGACATCTAAAGGCTTGATTTCTGTGCGAGACCACTTGATAATATCCGTTGGAACATGGCTTTCAAATTTTAAGGCTGGCAAAGCTCAAAGGGACCCACTCGACCAGTACCAACAGGTATACAGGCATGTGTTGCCCGGCTCCGAACGTGCATGATAGTCAGTTAGTTTTCATGATGTTCTTTCCGTCGCTCAGGACGCTTGCCATGACTTCATTTCCTTCTTCAGCACCAGGTCGTGTTGGAAGACTGCAGATAGCTGCATTCATATGTGTTCAACTTTGTACCCAAGTTGTAAGGCTTATCGGTGTGTTGGGCAGGATTGTTACTTCGCTGAGCAGCTTAATGAAACAACGCAGCACAAGTGGCCACGAAGAAGTCAAGATCAGAAGAGGGGTGGCGAGGCTGTGCCTGTCACCCCACCTTCATCTCTGATGGCTGCTAGATTTTCTTTGGACATACATAGGGCCAAGAAATAAGAAATCAGAGGAGAGTTTCCGCTACCAGCCATCTTGTCATTGGTCACCCTCCCCGATAGCTGTATGGCTTCTAAGCCTCCGCTGGCTGAGCTCTGGCACCAAACGAATAGTAACTTCAGATATTTTCACGACTCATGATAGACCACACCACAAATGACCAGATTTTCAAGTTGGAAGTTGGTCGCTTTGCTCCTTCACTTTGCACATACGGCTCTGGTCGAATAATGTAAATATCATAAGGCGATCGAAATTGAATATTTTGGGTCGGCGGTTATTTAAGAACCCCGCCATTTGTCGGATTGGTCATAGAAACACGGGTACGAAGGAGAGACCTGATGCGGTAAAAGGTGGAGCGTGTAAGAGGACACTCGAGCCTGCTAGGCTAATAATTTGCCATGCAGCGACGTTTATTGGCATGGGTGCTGGAGACATTTAAACCAGGGTTCGAGGCTGCCGGAAGAGGCTGCCTTCATTGTTCAAATGGACGAAAAATAAATGGCTCCGGGCACAAAATATTTTAATTTTGCCTCATTAAACCAGTATATTTTTCATTCTCCATTTCACCAAAATCTCAGGGCGCATACCCAAAACCACACTAATCTCAATTCGGGAATTTTTAAGAATATTCGATTTTTCGAGAAGCTCAGCATGAGTTGTCAAAATGTCTTTAATGAGAATAGTGGTTTCATGTGAAGTTTGACCTGGTGGACTTATCAGAGCCATTTTGTGAGCCACACGCTGCTTCCAGCATTGTCATCCTTGGAAAGGATGGGGACTGGATTGGGAGGATGATAGCATCGTGTGGACCTTCTCGCTATGTAGTTGACGAGCCAATAAAAATCGATCCTGAGCTGCAAGGCTGAGGACGAGGAAGAAGCAATGATAAGAAGTCATTTGAAATACACAAATGTTGAAGAGGAATTTCTGTCTGGTCACAGGATAGGCCCACAGGCACTTGGAGCGCGAGAGCACTTTATCTGCTTCCAAGCAAATAGAGAGTCAACGCCGTTCTGCTGATAGGGAGCCCAATGCAGGAAATAAAGGTTTCGTGGCTTCCAGCATATGTGGAGCTAATCAACGGGAGCAGGTAACAGTGGAATGTGGGAAGATCAGTTTATTAATTTGACCAGGAAAGGTTGTGCGAATGGTTTGCAATAGAGTCATTCATTTGATTTGTTGACTGGTATCATCTTCGAGCAAAGCATGACACGGAAACCTGGGCCGCAAAGTGGTGCAAATGTTGATAGTTCATGCAGAGCATGTCTAGATGCTGCATGTTTCGCAATGAGGAGATCTGCTCTGCCAATTGGAATATTATGGGCTGAATCTCGAACCTTCTCAACAAGTATCGAGTTGCTGCATGGAGGGGACTGGGGTGCATCGAGAAGCTATTCCTTCTAGTGATTCAGAGCAGGCCAATTGTTGGAACTCAATAGCAGTTCCCCGCACAGGGCATACACGGAACGTCGGCCGCTGGAAAGCCCTTCCTTCTCGTATTGGGAACGTCCAAGGTGGCTGGCCTACAGGTCACCTTGATGCGGGTAGAAAGACGGATCACTAGACGGCCAGCTTCTTGGGATGCGGGGTGGAGGGGTAAATGAAGGGGACGGGGGTGGGGAGTGATCAAGCATTTTGCACTAAGCTGGAACTACTCCACGGCCAGTGGAACACAGAATCCCGGTGGCATGATCACCGTCGCAACATGCGCAACTCACCAATTGGGGGAACAAGATCTTGATCTCCTCAAGGGCGCAGCTCCAGCAAACGAGGGTTGTGGCTGGTGGAAAGGTTTCCGTCGTGGAAGCGCAATTGGTCCACTTTGGTGGCTGTTCGCGATCGCGAGGGTCTGTCTCAAGCATGAATATCAGATTTTAAAATGGCAAGTGCACGGATAGATTGTCCCTGGAAGACAGGACGGGATGAAGATGATCTCTCTCTCGGATGAAGCACAATGGACCACATACGCAGGAGTTAACTAGCTCCAAGGGAGTCAGGAACCAAACCAAGCAAGCTTCGCGATAGTTCCCCCTGTTGGCCATTATTGGGGCCAAGCCACGGCAAGGGCAAAAACAAGGGGAGTAGAGAAAAGCGGAGTGTTGAACTAGTTAGGAGAGAAAGGATGATGAATAGTAACTAATCATCAATGGCGATGGCAAATTTCGATGTTTCAGTGCTGCAGAGCCGCAAAGCAGAGCCGCATCTCACGTCATGTTCTTTTTTTTGTTGCGGTTGAAGGCACAAAAGTCGCACCAAGGAGCCGCACCAAGACCAAGGGCGCCGTATTCCCCCCAGGATACTCAGCAACGCCAATGAGACGGCGGGGGGGACTTTTCCTGCAGTCTGTTGGCTGGGAGGTGAATGGCGTCATTTAGCGTTGGAAATCCAACTCCATTTCGAAGTCCAACACATCAGATCGCCTCCCTGGCTGCGATGTCATACGATGGCTTTCCAATCGGTTGTAAGTTACCCACTGGAATCTCTTTTATCAACATTTCAGCAGCTTAGGGAGCACACGCGACTCATACGGCCCTCAATTTACGCAGGAAACCCCAGCTGGAATGAGTTAACTAGCTCGCCTAGATCGGACCTAGGAATTATAGGGATACTAGGCAGTCATTTTTTTTATTAAGGGATGAGCCACTTCGCCCACATGCACCTGTCAGAATCCGCGCAAGGGGCTGCTGCAGTCATGGGTCTGATAATCTTGATCATTCAGGGAGATGTTGAGTTAAGCGGCTCAAACGCAGCACTCTGCTGCTGCAGTGTGTTTTCCCAGGAACAAGTCTCCACCACAACTGACGTCGATCCCCTTTTTCCAGGTCTTTTTTCTTTATCCTGCTTCATGGTCTTGGTCAACGCTTCGCCACACATACGGTTAGGGCCGTCCCAACAAGCACCCGGAACTTCCTGGTGACCAAATTCTGGGAACTTTAAAACAAAATAAAAAAAATACGTTGCTAGGACCAGCCAGCCGTGTGGTCATAGCGACAACCTTGGAACAAGCAGATGTGGATTCCTTAACTAAATATGCTCCAGAGTGTTCTTTGGAAGTCTCACCCGTACTAATTTCTCGCAGGTACGCAGAGCCTCATCTAGCGGCAAAGTGATCACACAGCTTGCAAATAAAAGCGTCCGAAATTGGCCCTTCGTACTACTGGGACTGTCACAATAATCCTCAGCCTTATGTCGCCCCGTCACGTTTGAGATCTTTTGAGGGGAGGGCCAACTTCAACTGGGGATTATCCGTGACTCGGAATTTCAGCCTCATCCGTAGAATAATATAAATCCGCCACTGCACTTGTTTCGTTGGAGCTTCCGGTCGTGACTTGTACTTGTTTATCTTCCTCTCTTCCAGCTCTTTCTGTTTACTGCGCCCCTGACTATCGGTTTCACTGGTTTTGGCACAACCGGTTGATCAGGGTCAAAAAGTATTGCTTCAGTATGCTCATATAATTGAAAATTTCATCCTTTTAGGGTCCAAGGGGGCTATCGTGCTGGGAAGCAATATTATCACGTTGCCCTTTTCCTTTTTCTATTCGGTTACCTGATACTCACGGGCTGCTGCTCCCTCCTTGTGCCCTTGGACCTTGTCTACTTATACCATGCCGACCACTACGATTGATGATATCCCTTTTGATTTATGGTATCAAATCGCCTCTTGTCTCGACCCTCAAGATTACATCAACTTGAGCTTTGCCAACCGGAAATTATATTCTCTGCTGAAAAGCGACTTTACAGCGCGGAACGCAGTACAAGTGAGTTCATAATATTTGACAATAAATACATATATAAACCACACTTATTCCCGAATTAGTATAGACTGACACTTTCACGAAGCTTTCTATCTCCCATACGCGAGAGGGGAAATTAGCATTAGCGGGAAAGATCACCTATGTTGAGGCCCTTAGGAGAACGTATGACGTACGTGAAGCCGTGGCTAATGCACAACCTTACTCAGCATGTTTGGTCGCGTATGGGGAAGCATTTCTGTTTAACCAAGGCGTATTGTGTTATTTGGATAGGGGCGAGATCCGCACGCTGGATGTGCATGGAGCCGCTCGGGAAGAGCAAGTCGTCAATATTGGGGCTGTGTTACGACGAGCCTGCACAGTGTCGCCGGATTTTAGCCAAGAGGTGGAATTCTCGCTTTTAAATTATAGCCACGGCATCGTTGCAGGCTTGTGCGAGATGGAAGGACGTCAAGCGTGGCTAATTGTCCTTGACATTCGCGCGAAATGCACTCGAAAAAATGGTAGGCTGCTTCTCCTGCAGCAGCTTGAATCTTCCCGAAGAATATTTGTCCGCCACAATGAGAAGGTCTTATTTTACGGGACTCATTCTGAGTTCGCAGGGCATGGCCACCACGAATGGGTCATTCATAGTTGGGACTTGACGCAGAAGAAGCCCCTAGCAGAGCGCCCCGTGCAACTGGAAAATTTCGTCGGATCTGAAATCGGGTCTTCAATATGCTTTGAAATACATGACAACCACTTTTACGCTATTTCGAACGAAACCGGGTTTGAAGACGAAGAAATCGATTGGACTTCGTACTATATTTGCCTTCGGTTTCCGGTAGAAACCCCTCACAACGTCGAATGGCGTCGGTTGTGGCGTCGACAACACCGCGAAGGTCCGATTCACGACACGTGGACGAACATCTCTCTTCGAACGGACGACGCAACAAATCAACTTTTGATTGTAGAGAGTAGAAGAGAATGGCGTCGAGCTGGCAGTGAGCATTATAGGACATACTATATGCAACCCCTTTCGTGTTTCATAACAGATCCTGCGGACAAGAAGGACGGCGTGGGTCAGCCGAAGGATTGGCAAACGGGAAGCGAACCCCATTCGAGCCATGAGTCCCCCAGCCCTGGATTTCCTGGATATTTGCCAGTTCCTGTTCTGCCAAATGATCCATTAGCTTTAGCTCTCGATGACCGCAATAAGCCCAATTATGAGCCTCCCAAAAAGCGCCTCCGCCGATATTACCATCCGGAATATGATGACCACGAGATTTCTTCGCCTAATCGCAGAGACTTCATTCTTGCAAAGACAAAATATCGAACGTACAATCATTGCGCATCAGCTTTTGTTGACCTGGTCAATGATAACTCCCAATTCAATCAACCGAGAGACCACTTACGGCTTCGTATAGGTTCCCGGAAACGCAAATGTCCTATTGGTGAGGACGGCCTTTTGTATCCGTCAGAACTTGATGAGGACAACAAACCAATACCGGACAGTGATGAACGTTTTGAATCTCGCGGGATCAAGCTGTGGCCTCCTCTACATTCCCACCCGGACCTTCTGTCGCTGCTCTGCCCTCCCAAGAGGTGCGGGAATGTAGAGGCTGCCTCCGATGAACGGTCTATCATTTATTCGACAGATCCTTCTGCACCTGGTGGTAGACGGCCAATAGTTTTGATCAGTTTCGATCCCACAATACGGCTCGACAACATAAGACGGCTCTCCGTGAAGCTAACTGCGGAAGAGTCAACCCTCCCAGTTGAGATTGACAGAGAAGATACAAGACTTAGCAAAGGAAAACGAAAAGCTAGCATTGATATTGAAAGCAATCGATTGGCTCCTGGACCATCCACGCCATCCGCGCGGCTTCCTATTCCCTGGTTCAGGACGGAGGAAGCGATGTATTTGCATATTAACCGGAGTTACTGGCTGCGCTGATATGGTAATACCCAGCCTGTTTGTTCTATTCTTTATGTTCAAAATCTCATTTCTTCTTTGCCTGGCGTTTATGCTGGGCTGTGAGTTTTCTTATTATGGGGGGTTTCTGCTTTTGGGCTACCGGCGTTCTCTAGACTTGGCTTTTGTATCTCCGAACCCCTGTTCATGCACAGGGGCAGGCAACTTTTAGTCGCTTCCCTTCTCCTTCTACCCGCTGTTTAATAGCACATATAGTTACTCCTTATATCCTTAGCTGAGCTAGCTCCCTGGCTCTTCGAAACCGTTCAAACTGACCCTTTGATAACTATGGGAGCCACAAACATATGTATGATGCTGGCCAGAGAACCTTCAAAGAGCCGGGATCCCATATATTTTCCTGGAACTGCTAGAATTGGCGGATTGGGTAGTTTTATTAGGGGTTTAAGTGAAACAATAACCATCGTCGTTTTGAGCGCCGGATAAATGGCCGGCGATCTCAAGAGAGTTTTGTTTGTCATATCAATGGTTAGAACGTCAGGAAACAATAAAGTCGACTACTGAAAAACTTGCAGGAAAATCAAAATCACCAAATTTAACTACCACCGCAACATATGGAAATTCCCATTCCAAAGCTTTCTTGCGTCCACCACCACGCCCCTGAACTATTTAAACGCGCATCAGATCGAGTGCCGCGATATCACATGACCTGACACAAGGCTGGGCTGAGTCATCAGCAATCCACCCCACCAGCTAGTCCCGCCGATGTAGCTATGACTCTATATCCATGGATCGCATTCCCGAGGTCAATCGCCTTTACAACTCCAATTGCAAGAATATTTGTTCCCAGTCGTTTCAATCGTATACCTCACCGCCGTAAATCTCTCACAATGGCTCCAGTCACTCTTCACCTCCGTGCGGAGGACAAGATCCTTGAACATCGGTAGGTGCTCTATACTATACTCCCCGCCGGCCTACTATAACCAAAAAGCAAATGCAAAAATCCACTATACTTCTTCTAATCATACTCATAGATCTGCCCTCACCCCTCAAACCACCCGCGCGCTTGTAGATGCCGGCTATAATGTCAAGGTCGAGCGCTCTCCCACCTCTGCTCTGCGCAAGCGGATCTTCCCCGATGCGGAGTTTGAACAGGCTGGTGCGACACTGGTGCCCGAAGGTTCATGGGTTGACGCACCGCTTGACAATATCATTCTGGGTCTGAAGGAGCTTGATGAGACGAAGGATTTCCCACTTAGACATGCTCATGTCACATTTGCGCATTGCTATAAGGGCCAAGGGGGGTGGGAGAAGGCATTGGGAAGGTGGAGCCGCGGAAACGGAGTGTTGTATGATTTGGAGTTCTTGCAGGTGAGATATATACATATACACACATATATATAAACATATTGCTGGCGGCTTGTTGAATAGTGAAGTGGGGGTCATTCAGGGGTTATTCAATTGGAGAAATAATACATGAGCTAATTTTGGATACCTTTGGAAATGATCGCAGGATGATAATGGGAGACGGATTGCTGCATTTGGTGAGTAAATTACATCTACGAAGGCTTTTAAAAGAACAGGACTAATGTGCTCATAGGATATCATGCCGGATTTGCTGGCGCTGCTCTCGCTCTGAAGACCTGGGCTTGGCAGCTTCAGCATCCTGATACTCCACTTCCCGGTGTAGATCATTTTACCGACGGCAGGGGATACTATCTTAGCGAGCAAGAAATGGTTGATCAGATCCGAGAGGATGTTAATCAAGGAGCGAAGATTGCCGGCCGCAAGCCCAGAGTTCTTGTCATTGGTGCTTTGGGTCGCTGTGGAAGGTTTGTGCTCTTCTAATCATGACACATTGGCATGGCTATGTGGCTGACAGGGATGAGGATAGGGGTGCGGTTGATGCTTGTGTTAAATCTGGATGTGAAGATATGCTCCGCTGGGATATGGCCGAAACTGCGAAGGGAGGCCCATTCCAGGAAATTGTAGAGTCTGATATGTGAGTTTTCACGTTGTCCAAGGTTGGATTTTTTTTTGTCATCTGAATGCTAATAATCTCCCTAGCTTTGTGAATTGTATCTATTTGAATGAAAAGATCGCTCCATTCGTTGACATGGAGAGCCTGAAGAGCCCTAACAGAAAGCTCTCTGTTGTATGCGACGTGGTACGTGTTCCTTATTTTTCTTTCGGCTTGTCCACTCTCTGCATATGTAGCTACTAACCATTAATTTGAGTAGAGCTGTGATACAACAAACCCGAATAACCCTATCGTAAGTCCCATCCCCTTGGATTTTTGCTCAGGGGGATTTTACGAAGCTAACAGTCGATCCTTTCTAGCCAATCTACAACATAAATACTGTAAGCCCCTCTATTTTTCCCTTCTCCGAATCAAATCACCGAAAGGGACCAAAAAGAGAAGAGAGAGAGAGAAAAAGAACAAAGGGGAAATAGTAAATTTGAATCTAATCCAACCTCAAACAGACCTTCGACAAACCAACCGTCCCCCTCCCTCTTTCCAACCCACCCCTCAGCGTAATCTGTATGTCTTGTCTTGTCTCACCTCACCTCACCCCACCCCGCTCTTCCCATCTCCCCGCTCACCCCAACCAACCTTACCCTATCACCCCCATTTCATTCCCAAACTAACCATTCAAAACCCCCCCCCCTCCGTTCTGAAAACTCAGCAATCGATCACCTTCCCAGCCTTCTCCCCGCAGAGTCCTCGGATGCCTTCTCCTCCGATCTCCTCCCTTGCATGCTGGAGATCAAGAACCGTGACTCGCACCCTGTCTGGCAGCGGGCGGAGAAACTCTTCAGAGAGAAGGTCAAGACTCTGCCTGAGGCATTGCAGAAGGCTGAGTAGGATAAAAAAAAAGAGGTGCGCGTGAGAGAGAAGCGATGGTGTCTGTCAATTTATTGATTTGATGGAAAGGAGGGCTGGTAACTCTGAATTCCCCTCATTTGAAAGAATGAGAAGCTGGATTTTTTTTTTTTGAAATAAAGGATCATTTGAAACAGAGCGGCCAGGGGGAGTTAAAAAAACAGAAAAATAGAGGTTTAGAAAGAAGAAGTGAGTGGGCTATTTATTTTCTCGGGGATTATTCTACCATCATATATAGAGCTACATAGCTCTAATATGCTTGCTTTCCTCCATTTTGTCATATCAAAAAATTGGATGCTTAACTTTTTTTTTGGCTTGAAAAAATGGAACCGAATGAAAGGTCAAAACATGGGAGGAATAGAAAGGGCTCTAAAGGTAATCTACTAATTAAGGGTTGACATCCATTCATCTAATTTTAAATTGCAGAGTTACTCGGGGAAGCGTCCAAGCTATCCTACATTACCAATAATGAGTAAGGATCCCGGTTCATTCCCAATGCTTCGCAGTTATACAGAAAATGAAAATGAAAAAGAGAAAAAAATTGAAAAGGGAAAAGAAGAAAAGAAAGAAAACCATAAACCTAGCCAATATCATCATCTAAAACAATACGTAAATGCTCTCCTATTTTCACGAGAGAGTGTATCAGAAGGGCCTTCAAATGAAAATAACAGGGATGTTGCTGTGTACATGTACAATGCAGGGAACATGAATGAAAAATGTCCGAAATGCGAAGAAAGGGGGCTACACCATGTTGTGCCCATGCCATATCGATCAATACCTACCTATCTATCAACACCAATCAATATCACACACTGTTGGGGGGGGCCTTTGGTACAGGGGAATTCCGCAAGCGGTTGGGTTGGACGACAGACAAACATGAGCATGTTGGTTGGTACCACGAATATTATTCGAACCGGGTGGGGATAATTGCGTATAACAACAGACATACATACAATAAATGATGTAAAATAAAATTTGCACAAGTCCCTTTGAAAATTGTTATTGGCATTTGCAAATTATGTCAATAGAGTAAGGTAGGATAGGCTATGCGCGCATGTATATGCGAATGCGTTATGTTTATGTACACCCCAATTTGATAAAATAACTATATGCGATATGCTATGTTGCTAAACCGATAAGATGTTGGCTTTCCTGCGCCCCCCTTCTGGCGTTGGCATTGGCATTGCTGTTGTGCAAATACGTAGAATGAAGACAGGACAGGGATAAAATAAGCTGGGTAGTTAAAGAGAAGGGTGGTAGGTAAAGAAAGAAAGAAAGAAAGAAAGAAAGAAAGAAAGAAAGAAAAAGAATGACCTCTAATTTAATTTAACATAATTTCCTGTTGATATCAAAAAGACAAAGAGAGAGTAAAAATTAGTCCCAACTCGTTTCACTATGGGGAGGAAAGTAGCAAAAAGAAAGTGTTAATATATGGCGATGTCATACCTGGAAACTGCCCCGTCTTCCCATTAACCCTCCCCGTCCACCAGTCATTCTCATTATTACTCCGCTCTATAACCTCAATTACTTCGCCGGCAGAAAAGCTCAGATCCCCATGCGCCTGCGCCTCGTAATCATATAACGCTGTCACAGTCTCTACAGGCGGGGATGATCCCGCGAACCGGGCCGGCTTGGGTGGAGGCGGTGGCTTCTTCGCCTTTGCAGCTGCAGCCAACGAACTGCTGCCGCCGATAAGTGTAGACGCTGTGTGGGCGGAGTACGGTGGTGGTGGGTTGTTCTCTGAGGTATCCGTCGTGCGGCGTGATGGGTGTGCCTTTTGTTCCGCGGCGAGCTTATCCTTGCCGCCTGGAAGGAATCTGGAACCCGGCCGACGGCCACCGGTAGCCTTGAAGTGGACGATTGACAGCTCCTCCGCACGCTCCTTGACGTCGCCTCGTTTTAGTTCAAAGGCCTCCTCGACGTCTAAGGTTAGGTCGAAATAACCGATGTTCATCCCTTGCATTTGGTCGTGGAGGGTATAGAAGACATTAAGTTGCATGTAGTAGAATGATTGGAAGAGTGGTTTGATGAGCTCTGCTTCTAGCTGGAAGAGTTGTGGGAGCTCCTTTTTCAGAAGGTCATTGTAGTAGTTGAAGTCTGCAGTTGCTTGTTCGACATCATTCTCAGCCTTATACAAGGCTTTCTCGTCCTTTAACGACTTATCCTTCTTATCCTGAAGCTTCTTTAGAGTGGCGCGGTGCCGATCATAATCCAGCTGTTTATGCTGTCGTTTTAGTGCTACCTTGCGAATGATCTTAATGATCTCCAGGAGCTCCTCAGCGGGGTGGACCACTCGGGAATTTATCAATTCCAACTCAGGTTCTAGGGTTGTCTGCAGTTCGCGGACGATCGAGGCATATTCGTCGCAGGCTTCTATTCCGGCCAGGTTCCCTTCAGGCATCGCAGATTCTGGATCTGAAGCTCGACCGGAGATAGGCTTGTAGAGTTCTTTGATAGCTTCTGAAAATTGGATCTGGTGATTAAGCATGCCTAGAGAAGTGACAAGGGTTAGTAATTACGCAACCAAGACCGCAGAACTATCGTAGGGTATTTGGATGAGGTGGGGTTGGGCCGGGGAAGGGCATGTTTTTATTTATATGACACTTGGGATACCATTGATGGCGTCGAAGTACTTCTTTGATTCATCGTGCAGCTTCTTCGTCTCCTTCTCTAACTCTTGAAACCTCCGTTCGGCATCGATGTAGACGGCATCCTTGGTGTGCTCTCCAACATTGAAGCGAGCCTTGAAGGTCTGCGGCGCCCGCACGACGGTTTTCTGGAGCCCTTTGAGACTCATTGCCTAGTAGATCCCCACCTGAAGCGGAAATAGGGGGATTTGACGGCAGCGCCGGAGTATATGTCACGAATGCGGGGGGCCTAGGCGGTGACAAGCTGGAAGTGAAAATACAAGATATACCGGGGAGGGGCAAGAAATGGAGGAATGGAGAATCAAGTCTGTGGCGGGTACGGCGGAATAACGGAGTTATGTATGTAGAGTTGGTGGCTATTGTTTTGCGCCTCCTTCTCTGCAGAGTTGATGTTACAACAGAAGACAGCTGTCGCACAGCGAAGAGTAAAAATCTGAGGTTGTTGTTGTTGTTGTTTGGCGTTGAAGTTGAAGCAGAACTTGGTGGTGGTTGTTGCTGTTGTGCCTTGACTTTATGCCCGGTGGAAGCTTCTCGGCGCGGATGTGCCTTATGTAAGACTGCATCCGGGTTGTTGCCGTATCAGGTTTAGCGGGAACAGCCGATCTTGACCAAAGACGGTTAAACCAGACTGCCAAGACTCGACGCTAGTTAATTTCCAGTTAGCGTGAATACTCCAGCCACACAAATGACAGACGCCAAGACCTGCCGCATGACACCCGACGTTGTGATTGGCCAAATACAGATCTGATTTGCTGCCAAAGAGTGCCAATGACGATTAGCGTGAGGCTGAGCATCGGAAGCATGGAGATCCATAGATTCAACCGGATCCGTGAAAGACCGACTTCTGCACTCGTCACTGTACAGCACTTTGGGCTGTGTTGGGTGTTGTATGTATGTACATGTACAGGTGCATCTTTTTCATGGCCTGGAGGCAGCAGAATTAAAGACGGGGAACGAACATACGAAGAGTCCTTACTTCTTCTCTGCGGGTTGTGGAACAATTGCAGTATTCTTTTTAGGGAGGGGAAGGTCTCCGACTCTCTCCCTTTGCAGCGGTCTTATATGGAGACCACTTTATGCAGGTTCTGCTTGCCTGACTATACGGAGTTCGCAGCCTCGACCCCGGAATCTGCCAGTTTCCGAAGTGCATACTATGCATACGGCTCCAAAAAAATATATATAACTCCGGGCCGTTCTTTTCTTGGCAGGCAACTTCATGGATTGTTTGAACATTTAAGAAGCTCCATCAAGCATTCAGTTACAAAATGGGATACACTTTCTTCGTATGGAAAGCCTCCTACTGTAACTATACATTTGATTCTATATGTCCCTTTGGATGCAAAATGCACATACTGAATGCGAATCAAGCTATGTTTTTTGCAACTAGCGGAAAATGAACGCTACTATCAGATATAGGTGAGGTTTCTACACAACCGCTTTCATTCTCTATTTAATCAGAAAATACATGTATACTGACTGGTGGATCAAGGATCAGTTAAGTTATATGAAATAAACTGCCGTCGTGATAAACTTACTCTAAGTTTACAGTACCGCGCGGTTATACATTTCCCCCTTGAGTCACACCTCTCATACTCATCTTCTTGTCCACTACATCACACTGCCTGTACTCTCTTGTAGGACAGGTTATGCTGCTTGAGGTATTTGACAGCTAGCATTTGCTTGCTTCCTGATGTTATATAGAAACGAAGAATCGCAAAATTACAGATCGAGGGGATGCCTATGGGCTATTTACTTTATTCATGGTGAATATTCAAGGATAGCTGTCTTCCTTTTTCAACCGGGAACCTGTGCGCCTTGCTTCTAGTGATGGGCAAATCTTTTCTATCTAGCCTCTCATCAACCAGGAGAAACGGAGCACCATAACACTTCCACAGACCTCAATTCCCGATTTTGAACAATTCTCCAACGGAAATAGACGACAGGAGCTTTTTGCGCTTTGATCTACATTTGCTGGAAACCCATGAGAAGCTTGTGCTTTACCATCCATAGTATTAGTATTATTATTATTCGAAAAGTTTGAATGGATTCAGAGGGCCCCAGACATCTCTCTACCTTGGGTGGACACTGTACATAGGGTGACAGGAGGTATATCTTGGTTTTATGTCTTCTATTTTCAGGTTTATATTGGGGAATAGAAGATAGGTACAGTACAAATGTACGTAGTTAGTATGTACATACAGTCCATGTAGATATGCGATAGTATTTTTGACAGGAAACAGCTTTATTTATTTATTCAATTTATTTATTTGAGCCCGAACAAAACACATATGGTTTCTTTTAATGCCTCTTACTTATCAATGGTTTGCTTGCTCCCTCGCGGCTTTCTCTCGATGCGTTTGTATTCACGCATCAAACCCCTCCAGCCGGTAAATATGTCTCTGTTTACGTGCGTTGGCTCCAACGGTCAACTTAGTTGTTATTCCATAGTTAACTTAACTCTTGACGTGGATAAAAACAGGGTTACCCTGGATTTTGGTCGCTGATTTCTGATGTGCTTCCAGGACCAGCATCTGGTCCCCCGGAAATGATTTGCCTATTTAGCTGAAAATTAATATCCTATCCGTCCTCAACTTTAATTTCTGGGCGGTTTTACCTCTGTACGGAGTAATTTGTGGGGGAATCGAATATGAACAAAGTTAACAATCCACCACCCCGCCCCCAGCTCACCCACAAACACTGCTATTTTTAATTCATACATCATGCTCTAACAAGCGTAGCTGTGTTAGTTAAATGTGGGGTGAGTGCAGGCGTCGGACACTTTTGAGCTTTGGTTAGATACTAGCCTTTACTAATGACTCTCCCTGTTTAGACACACCGCATAGTTACCATACTGATCGGCCACATATCGCCTCCCGGGCACAGGAAGCGCAGCAAAAACGCGTATCAAGTCAATAGAGTGGGTTGGTGATGAATATGCCATTGATTTTCATGATACCAAAAATAGAACCCCCGTTGCAAATCCATTCACCTCATGCCACCGTTCGTTTATTGGCCGAACGTGGTTTCCTTATGGGAGGCTGGAGCTCCCGTGCGGGGATGAAAAAAGTCTCCACAGACTCCGACAAGGGATGCGGCTGAGGGTGAACGTCGGGAAATGCTCCGCAAGAAAGAACAAGAAGGAAACTTAGAAAAACGGGACTGCAACGCAAGCAGGCATTTCAGCTGAACCCTAAAATACAACACCGTTGCTTGCTATCTTGGTGTATATAAGGAACGCGGAGTAGTATGCGTCCGATGCACTCTTCTTTCCCCCGGCGCACAATTTTATAATTTCCCGCATGCCAAAAAACGGACGCGGAATAGAAACAGCAATAGAGAAGGGAAGCCCTTACGTTTGATCAACATAGTCCATAACACAATGGCGCTTCTCTCAGAGGCTATATCAACTATACGGAGCTTCCTGGCTACTGACGAAATCATCGAACCTACCTCTGACCAGTATGTCTCGGAAACGGATTTCTGGTCCGTGTACAAGAATCCCAAACCACAGCTGGTCCTACGACCAAAGTCGCTTCCCGCGCTCCAGAGAACAGTCGAGTATCTCTGTGCCTCAGAGCTAGATTTCGCAGTTCGATCCGGTGCTAACAATACAGCTGGCGCGAAGGATGTTCAGCTGAGCATGAGTGCTTTTGATGCTTTTGAATTCGATCGGAACAGCGAGACGGTAACTATCGGTGCTGGCCAGACGTGGGGAGAGGTCGATAGAAAGATGGAAGAGGCGGCCATGGGATACACAGGTTCGTCCCTATAAACGCGTCTGTCCTCGAGGCTATTAAAATGAAAGTTTTATATTAACTTCTCCCCTTCTCCCTTGTTTCGTATTGCAGTTTTGAGCACTAGGGTGCCATTCGTTGGGGTTGCGGGCTCCCTTCTCGTCGGCGGGATGTCATGGTTTTCTGGGGAGTATGGTCTTTGCTCCGATCCGCAAAACCTTCTTGATGCCCAAGTGGTGCTGCCGGATGGTAGGGTGATATGGGCTTCAACGGAGCCAGAGCTCCTCTGGGCCCTTCGCGGCGGAGGGGGGAACTTTGGAGGTAAGTGAATTAAAATATTTCCCCTCGAGCCATCCGAAGTATTTCAGCGTTTGATAAGAATCTACGTACCCAGTTGTTTCCGCCTTCAAACTCAAGGCGTACCGCTGCCCACAAAAGATCCTTGCGGGGACGATTGCGTTTCCAAATACTGCAATGAAAGCTGTATCTCAGGGGACATCCGATTTTGTGAATAGATTGACCGATCCAAAACTTGCGGCACACGTCGTGGTGATGAACTTCGACCCCCCTACGAGCTCAGACGATATTCCGCAGCCTGGTATTGCAATCAATATATTTGATGCCCATGGAGAAGAGCATGGGAAGAGTGAATTGGGTTTCAAATGGGCCTTCGACATTGAAGGTGCAGTAGACATGACCAAGGAAATGACTATTCGTGAAGTAAATGATTCTACAGGTATGTATATTTTACCTTAACTATGTCGCCGACAATTTGCATCGGTTCTGACACGATCATTGCTCCTTTTCAGCCTCGCTTCGGATGGCAGCGGGCAATACCATCATGCTGTCTTCACCACTAGTCGACACTGAATCTATTGATCCCGACTTCGTCGTGCGAATGGCCGAATTCTACAAGCAGGCAGTAGAGACGAACAGAGCCTTGGGATCTGGTAGTTTGATGGTTCTGGAAATATTAGGCAAAGTGAGTGGCCACTGGCTTGTTTAAACAATATCTGCTTAGGCCCGATGTTGACGCTTTTTCCGCAGGGCACTTTAACCTCCGCTGGAGGAGCCGCCCTGACAGCATGGCCTCGTACGAAGCCGCAGCATGTTCTTCAGTTTGCTCTGGTGCATCCTCCTGGAGCGGACTGTTCCCCAGAGCTGGTTTCGGGACTTTTAGAAAAGGGCCCCACGCAGATATGCCCTACTCATAAACCCAGCGAATATTGGCCCGCTTTTATCCATGAGTTCCAAGATTTGAGCCAGGTAAGTTTACTTTTCAGCCAACCGGCGTCGCAAGTTTTTCTTTTTTCTTTTTGCTTTTCCCTTCCTTCAACGACTTCCTCCTTTCACACAATCTTGAGGCAAATCAGGAGGACAGCCCTAAGCAGTAGAGCTGACGTTGGTTTATATGATAGATCTTCGGGCCAAACTATGACCGACTCCGTCATGTTAAAACAAAATATGACCCCAAGGGCAGATTGAATAAAGGGTTTTATATTCCTCCGTTTTGACCGTCTGTCTGGCGAGACAATGTCAGCGATCCTGGTATGCATTTCGTATTCGTATTGGGGAACAAGGAATGGGCAGGGTGTAGTTGCTTGGATTCGAAATGTAACGAAATTGACCAGCTTTTCACTATCCTCAATATTCAGAACATTCCTTTTGTGTTCAACCACACGTAGTTTACATACTTGTGCCAGACGTAAAAAGCTGTTGATATTCTTCTCGTTCGGGCTAAGCGGAGTTGTCAAGCCCAGCCAGGGTTAACTCCGATCACGTGTCCCAATTCTCCGCTTTTCGGGGCAAAATTTGCCAACAGAATTAGTCAGCGCTGCCTTTATCAGATCGAGGATTTCCCAGCTTCGTTCGCCCCAACTTCACCCAACCCACAACAATCCCACCCTCCGTTTCCTGCCATCATTATGTCGAATTTGGCACCCTCCGCATTTCGACAGGCCCTTCGTGCATGTCCCCGTCGACGTGCCTCTGTCCGGCCAGCCGTTCCCAGAATAGCGGCAACGGCAACCAGACGGTGCTATGCCTCTGAATCGAAGCCAGCCAGGGCTCAGGCCCATGTGGACTTGGACGTTGACGTCGCCATAAAAACTGGCCAGAAGTCATTCGTCGAAAAAACCGCCGTGCCGGGCATGGCAGCTAGCGGTGATAGCCTGACGGATCCCTCGAGTGGTATTTTGAAGCAAGCTACCGTCCTAGAGCAAGGAAATCGGCCTATATACCTCGATATGCAAGCCACAACACCTACAGACCCACGTGTGCTTGACGCGATGCTCCCTTTCCTCACAGGCTTTTACGGCAATCCGCATTCGAGAACACATGCGTACGGATGGGAGGCCGAAAAGGCCACGGAACAGGCCAGAGAGCATGTTGCCAACCTGATTGGCGCGGATCCGAAGGAAATCATCTTCACCAGTGGCGCGACGGAAAGTAACAATATGAGTATCAAGGGTGTTGCGAAGTTCTTCGGCCGGTCGGGAAAGAAGAAGCACCTCATCACATCACAAACCGAGCACAAATGTGTTCTGGATAGCTGTCGACACCTTCAAGATGAGGGGTTTGAAGTTACATATCTTCCTGTGCAGAGCAATGGATTAATAAGTTTGAAAGACCTTGAAGCTGCCATCCGTCCCGAAACGGCGTTGGTCAGCATCATGACGGTCAACAATGAGATTGGCGTTATACAGCCCGTGAAAGAAATCGGCGCTCTTTGCCGGTCAAAAAAGGTGTTCTTCCACACCGACGCGGCCCAGGCCGTTGGCAAAATCCCTGTCGATGTTAATGAATGGAATGTCGATCTTCTTTCGATTTCTGGACACAAGATCTACGGGCCGAAGGGCATTGGAGCTTGTTATGTGAGAAGACGGCCGAGAGTTCGTCTCGACCCCATCATTACTGGCGGTGGCCAGGAGAGAGGGCTCCGGAGCGGGACGCTAGCTCCCCATCTTGCCGTTGGGATTGGAGAGGCGTGCCGCATTGCAAAGGAAGAAATGGAGGTAAGAGACGATTCCTTTTTAGTTTTCTGTTACTTTTGTAATGAGGAAGAAGCGGCATCTAGTCTTAACTTGACTTTATGGTTTCCTTTACTGGTTTCTCCGCACCTCCAATGATTATATGCTTAATATATGCATGATTTTCTGAGAGTGGTTGGTTGTAGCTGCACGGCTTCTGCTGTGTTTACCGACTACCACCTTTGATCTACATAGCAGGGGTTCTGACGTTGGTTCCGTGTTTTTGATAATTTTTGCTCTATCCATATATGTGTTTATTATCTACTGTGGATTGTGTTGCTAATTCGGCCAAAAAATCTAGTATGATGCGAAACGCATCAACGCTCTGTCCAAACGGCTTTTGGACGGCCTCCTCGCAATGGAACACACCACCTTAAACGGTGATCCCAAAGAACACTATCCTGGCTGTGTCAACGTATCATTCGCGTACGTCGAGGGTGAGTCCCTCCTGATGGCTCTCAAGGATATCGCATTGTCCTCTGGTAGTGCGTGCACATCCGCCTCACTGGAACCTAGCTACGTTCTCCGGGCGCTTGGAAACAGCGACGAGAGCGCGCACAGCAGTATCCGGTTCGGAATCGGACGATTCACGACAGAGCGCGAGATCGACTATGTGTTGCAGGCTGTAAAAGAGCGGGTGTCGTTCCTGCGGGAGCTTAGCCCCCTGTGGGAACTAGTGCAGGAGGGCGTGGACCTAAACACGATCGAATGGAGCCAGCATTAAAAAAAAACCACGCTGGTATTTTAACCGGCCCGGATTTATTACCTGATTTTGATACCAGAATATCCTCCTCTCAATTCGGCGAGGGTTTTATTTTTTCCAATTTTTCCACCATGACCGCCGTGTGTGTTTATACCAACCCGAATTTACCGCTATCGGCCGGGTCTTTTTCATGATATATCGAACCATCCATCGTTTCGCAGGCATATGTTAACTAATTTTTTTTCTCCCTCCCTTTTGCTCAGCTGCTTTGTCCGATTACATGTTATCATGTTATTGTGGGGCGTTTTCCGCGTATCTGGGTTTCACTTTAACAAACCTGATCAATTTCTGTATATTTTTTCTCCAACCATTTTTCTTTTTGTATTAGTATTATATCAGACAAGTTCTCTTTTACTCCTTTTTGTTGAGAAACAAAAAGAAAAAAATGGGATAGGATGGACAATGAATGCTAAGTTATGAGAAAGGGAAAAAAAAAAATTTTTTTATTCATTTATGATATCAGTTCTTTTTGTATTCTCTCTACTCAAAACCAGACATTTACAGATTTAGCAGCAACCAAAAGAATTCCAGATGAATTATATTTTAGTACAGTTTGAACCACCATCCTCTCGGCGTGATCAGAGGCGTACGAAGTCACAAACTGGAAAAATGAATGTCCCCGCATAGGACGGAGTATTCTGCAATGATATTCCCCCGCATCTTGATATCCATCCCAGTGCACCATTTCCCCTCATTGCTACCGTCGTATCCCTCCAATTACATACTTTCTTTCATTGGAGAAATGGGGCTTATTTCCATGTTGCCGTGGGGAAGGATAAACTATCCGTACAATGAGATGGGTATATACCTAGGTATACAGTACATTCATACATACATGCTCTTATGGGAAACTCGAGTATAGACTGGCAGAGTCACGGTATTCGAAGTAAAAAGAAAAAAACCGGTTTCCATCCAGTGCTACATGGGATGAATAACTAGGCGACATATCATGCCTCGAATTAAAGACAGGCAGTGATGCAATGGGGGCAGGATTAATTCCAAATAATAAATGCATTTCAAGACTCACCGGGCTGGAACAAGGAAAAGAGCATGTGTTTTGACTAACTACCTAGGTAGTTGATGAGTCAAGTGAAGAGATTTCGTTTTTAGGGTAATTATTATGTGTAGAATTAGAATTAATTCTGCATGTCTAAATATTTACCTGAGAGAATCGCTGCAAGATAATGATCGGTTCACCACCACCAATAGGCTAAGCTAGCCGGGCATCATTTCTAGGCCTATGCCAGGCGTAACTGCTAACCAACCACACCGACCGAGCTCTGGTCTGGTGGCTGGAGCCTTCTCTGCCGTTTCTGCCGTTGCGTTGCCTTTGCAGAACCCAGAGCTCGGGATCATCAGGGACCAAGCGTCTGCACACACAATCTTTGCCAGTTCTAACCGCATTTCTGCCGCCAGGATGGCTGTTGACGGTGGTCTACGCGAGCCATCTGCCGGGCTCTGGCGGATGGATGGATGGGACGAGGGCGTTATATAATGGTGTTTTGATATCCCCTATCCCTTCAGGAATACTCTGTATATATGTATTCCTAAGATAAGAAATAATAATAATAAATAAACTCCTGGTGGCGACGGGGATTATATAAAAAATTCGTTATCGTCGCAGATTAGCTTTTTCTCCGTCCCGGAAACCCCCATATCTGATATCTCCCATATCTACCCGCCCAGTGCCCAGTGCCCAGTGTGCCTGTTGTGCCTAGGTTAATACGTTGCTAGCAAGTGTGTCTTTCTTTTTTTTATTATTAATATCTCTTTTTTCTCCTGTTATTTAGATCTCCGCCGCCCCGCCTGCCGCCGCCGTGCTGACCTTCCCCCGCCATATATCCTGTATAGACACACTTATTTTTATTTATGCACATATATTTATATAATATCTCTCGTTTTGCCCCGTCCTCTTCCTCTTCCTCTGGCATCTGGCATCGGCATCTATCCCTTCTCCGTTCTCCGTTCTACACCCCCCCCTCCCCGCCACTTTAACTATCACCTCTCCTAGCATTGTCAGATATGCTCGCACCCCTCCCCTCCCTCGAAGACTACGGCATCTCCCCCGTCACAGGCTTCCTCCCAGAAGAAACCCCGCTGCAGAGGCTCCCAGACCCCTACTACGCAAAATGGGAGTCCATTGTCACCAGTCTCCAGGCGCTGCTGCTCAGCCATCGCTTGCGGCCTACCATCGATAACATGCCAATTCTCTCCACCGCGAGACTGAAATCTGAACCGGAATGGCGACGGGCGTATGTTTTGTTGGCGTTCATGCTGCATGCCTATATCTGGGGTGGTGATTCTCCTGCTGAGGTACGTATAATTTTCTTTTTTCTTTTTTTCTTTAGGAAGGGAATGGGGTTGGTTGGTTTCACAGCATAGTTACACATTGGCGAACATCAGAGAACTAATGACGCATCTATTTCCCAGATAATCCCCCAATCCATCTCAATCCCGCTCCTCGAAATCTCCGCACACCACGAACTTCCCCCCGTGGCCACATACTCCAGCCTGTGCCTCTGGAACTACAAGCCTATTTTCCCCGAAGAACCGGCCGACAACATCGAAAACATCACCTCGCTCCACACCTTCACCGGCTCCCTCGACGAACAATGGTTCTATCTAGTCTCCATCGCCATGGAATCCCACGGCGCCTCCACCATCCCCCTAATGCTCAACGCCATCGCCGCTGCCCGCCAAAATAACACACAGCTAGTCGTCGAATGCCTACGGACATTCGCCCAACGCATCGACGAGATCTCAGACCTCCTGCAACGCATGTACGAGAACTGCGACCCACACGTCTTCTACCACCGCATCCGCCCCTTCCTAGCCGGCAGCCGAAACATGAGCGACGCAGGCCTGCCGGAC
>LDEV01002989.1:0-28935 GCA_001014755.1 Blastomyces silverae
CGTGGGTGGATGTGGAGATCCAGGAGACGGTGGCGTCAATGGCATGCTGGAGGCTTTCGGTTTTGGAGACATCTGTGCGTGTGTAGAGGGTGCGGGATGGGTTTGCGAGTAGGGGGGAGATCTCCGAGGGGGGTGGGTTGAGGTCCAAGAGCGAGACGTTGGCGCCCTGGGTGAGGAGGGTGACGGCGGTTGCTAGGCCGAGGCCGGAGGAGCTGTAGGTTTAATTAATGGTGTTAGCTTTGGATGTTCTTTTATAGTGTTTTTTCTCTCCCTCTTTCTTTTTTTTTAAGACCGGTGGATAAATGGAGTTGTTTGGGTGATAATTTTGGAAGCTGCAATATGATAATACGCGGGTGTTTCACGTACCCGCCTGATATAATGAATGTGCGGCCTTCGGGCTTCATTTTTTATAATAAATATCGGTTTCTTCTTGTCCTCTTTTCTTTTCTTTGAAAAGTATGTAGATACGCAATATATCGACGCGAATTCGATGGGCGCGGATAAATATAGAGGTTGAGGCTTTGCGGGGGGATTGAATTGGTTTCGGTACTCCGCAACCTGAGATAGCCGACAGATGGAGGTCGAGGAAATAATTTGTCAAGGGAGAGAGATTGAAACGGGAGAATGAAGTCAGAACGGTAGAGGAATAAATAAAGAAAAATATCTCTCTTGCGCGTAGAGAGGCTGTAGAGACAAGGGTTGGGGTTGAAGATGGAAGTTCTGGCATTTGTTGGACCTCGGCATTTTCAGCTGCTATCGTTTGGCGCCAAATAGCTTTGGCTTCGGCATGCTGAAGCAGCTAGTTAGCTGTACCCTAACTACTCTGTATATAGACGGGCTTTCGATAGTTAGAATATAGTCTGTGCAGACTTAGGCTCTATGCGGATATTATCGCTCATCAATATCATTGTTGGCAGTAATTAGTTATCTATAAAAGTGCCATGCTTAGTTGCCCGAGTAAGTTACGACATCTGGAAATACCATTCCCATTGAGCCCCATCTCTTTTCATGAGCAATATAAATCAATTCATCGCCGTTACCTCCCATGTTTTTCATCCCACTAGCTTTTATTTTCCCGTTTCCTGGCACCTCCTTTTTAAATATCATTTTTCCCTTGCTTGCCCGCCCGTCTAGTCATGACCCGAGAAGAAGAAGAAGAAGAAAAAGGATAGTTAATAATAAATAAATGAAAGAGAAAGCAAAGAGAAAATAAAAGAGCCACCCGGAAAGTAAAACGAGATGTGCCGAAAAGCTCATAGCCACCTTATCACATATGCCCAGGCATTGAGTTAAAAAGTACTTGCGTTTCTCATTTCTTAGTACGATTCATATGGTCAATGCGAATGCTGACAGCGCGACGATGGGCATCCAACCCTTCCACTGACGCCAGTTGCATAACCGCCCCGCCCACATTACGCAGTCCCTCAGCTGTGAGATTGGAGCTGGTGATGTGTTTGACGAATGAGGCGAGGTTGACGCCAGAGTATTGCTTGGCATATCCGTAGGTTGCTAGAGAGGCGGGAAAATATGGTTAGCTTACGTACAGGTGAGGTGGAAGAAGATGGGAGAAGGGAGATGCGTGGCCATAGTGATGATGATGGATGATCAGAAAGAATAAATTCTATATAGGAAAACTCACGAAGAGAGTGGTTGACACCAGCCGAATAATCACCAACGCTCTCGGGTGTCCACTCGCCGATGAAGACACTACCCGCATTCTGGACGAGGGGAACGACATCCGCTGCATTCTTCAGTTGTAAGATAAGATGTTCAGGCGCATAATGATTGCTCAATTCAAGAGCTTCCTCGACATCCTTGACGACAAAGGTGACGGAGTGTTCAATGGCACCGCGTACGATGTCCACACGTGGTAGAGCCATAGCTTGTGCGTGCAACTCATCCTCGATGGCTTTCAGATGACTGTCATCGAGGTCAACTGCGATTAAGATAACTTGGGAGTCGACACCGTGCTCTGCCTGGCTAAGGAGATCGGAGGCGACAAAGGCCGGGTTAGCATCCTTGTCAGCGACGACGAGAACTTCACTGGGGCCAGCTGGCATGTCAATGCCGACGCCGGCTGAGGTGTCGTTTGAGACCAACATCTTCGCGGCGGTTACGAATTGGTTGCCCGGCCCTAGGATCTTGTCGACCTTGCTGACGCTCTCAGTTCCGTAAGCCATGGCCGCGACTGCCTGCGCGCCACCGGCAAGCACAATGCTTTCTGCTCCGACTTTGTGCGCGATGTATACAATTTCTGGCGAGATGCTACCGTCGGCTCGTGGTGGGGAGGCAAGAACGATCTTCTTGCATCCGGCGACCATAGCAGGAACACCAAGCATCATTGCGGTGGATGGGAGAACTGCCGTTCCACCAGGGACATACAGGCCGACTCTCTCGATTGGACGGGAGAATCGTGAACAAATGACACCAGGCATCGTCTCGACATGCAGTGGCTTATCGTCCATTTGCGCAGCGTGGAACTTGCGGATGTTCTCGAAGCTCACATCAATTGCCTTCGCAGTCTCTGGGGTAATCTGCATCAGCTCCTCTGGGAACGGCGCTTTGAGGACGGGGCAGGTTAGAGAGGTAGCCTTTTCAAATTTGTGAGTATATTTCAAGACTGCTGCGTCCCCGTTCTTCTGAACGTCCTCAATGATTGGTTTAACTAGAGCCACGATCGCGTCATTTGATTTTTGCGATGGGCGTTGCAAAGCGTCCTCTATAGCCTCTTGGGTGGCCGTTGCAGTCACAATGCGCTGCATTTCAATTTTGCGAGTGGGATCGTCGGTAGCCTGACCACCATCCGTGGCGGGCTCACCGGGTTTCTTTTGCTCTTCCTTTGCCGATGAAAGACCAACTTTTTCAGCCCACGCCTGTTTGGCATCACCCTGTCTGCGTTTCACCTTCAGGTTTTTCAGATCAAGATTCCTCTCGATATCTTCCAGGGTCACGCCAGCAGCAACGCACTTGGTCAAAGCAAAATACAGTAGGTCAGCTGCTTCAAATGCTACCTCCTCCTTTGAAGTAGCATTGCACAGCTCGTCAGCCTCCTCCATGATCTTCGCCTGAACGAGCTTCGGATCGTTAAAGAGTCTAGCAGTGTAAGAGCCAGGCGGGGCATCCTCCTTACGAGCTTGTAACGTCTTCTGAAGACGGGAGAGCCCTCTGTACTGGCCGAAGCAGCTGGCAGTTCCCAAATGACAGAATCCTAAATGAAGAGAATATGTTAGTAAGACGAAGTACCAGCCAAAATAAAACCGAAATCATAAAAAAAAAATACCTTTCCCTTTCTGCTTTACAACAAAGAGTAAGCAGTCACTATCACAGTCGAAATCAATTCTGACCAACTCCTGCGTATCCCCACTCGATTGACCCTTGTACCAGAGGCCGCGTTTCCTGCTCTGGTACACACCAGTGCCCGTCTTCAACGCCTCGGAAATACTATTTTCACTGCTATAAACTAGGCCCAATGCAATTCCTCTCTCATCCGTCACCACCGTAGTATAGAGACCCGTAGTAGCGTCTGGGATGGCCCCTGCAACTAGAAGCTTTGCGAGAGAAGATGTGTCACCCTTGTCAAGGGATAGGGCTGTCGATGGAACAATAGTGACAGCATTTTCCGCCTGGTTCGGGGTCAAAGTCGCCTGTATAGCCGCTCCCGCGTCATCATACGACCGGTAAACTTCCTTGACAATGCCCTTATCACCCAGTTCCGACACGAGGGCATCGATAGCCGGAGAAAGCGCGCAATGGACGCTGATATCCCTCCGCTCAACACTCTCCGCAACCCAGCTCTGCAACTCCGTGGCCTCCTTCGCAGATGAGAGAGAAACGATTAGCCTGGACGAGGGGACCGCCTGTTCCGTTGATAAGGTGCCCAATTGGGTTGGTGTAACCAATACTTTTGGCGCGCCTGCGTTGAGGATGTCAACTATGTCCCCGGCAGATTCGATGGCGGTTGCATCAACGTAGATATCCAGGAGCGAAGAGGATCGCCCAATAAAGGCAATGGCACGATCCAGACTACATGATTTGAGAAGAACGCGACCAAAATAAGAGATCTGCGTCAGAGTGAGCCCCGGCGCGGAGGCGGGGGTTGAGAGGGATGAGAGGGTTTGCGAATCGATCGAGACGAGGAACGGGATCCCCATGGTGCGCTGAATTTTCCTGGTCGAATGTTTGCCTCGATGGGCGCACACGTCGGAGACAATCTATGGAGCGATGGATGGAGCTACGCGGGTAGCGATATGGGGCTTGACAGGGAGGTTGGTGGGTGAGTCGGAGGTCGGAGGTGGGAGGTGGGAGGTGGGATGTGTGTCATACACAATATTTGTTGGAGGGGTTGCGAACTAGGGGAGCTCCGCCGCGCCGCTTTTCGGAGAGTCAAAAACAGCCACTAAAAAACTTCCGAGATACATAGATATTCTTCCTCCACACCTCCCATTGACAAAAACAACAGAGCTACCTGAATAATCCAGTACTTTTCTGCTGCCCTGTATTCACTTCGTTTGCAGAGTACAGTACAGTACATACATATAAATCAGTAGTAGCTGTCCTACTTTCCACGGATATCTTGTCTAGCTGTTCAAAGAGCAAAAGGTCCGTGGAAAGCAGGAAAACTGCTGTAACGACCCTGGTAAGTCTTCAGACAATGGGCTCCTCTATCTACAATTGCTGATCGATTTCGCAGGGATGTTGGCTGAATGCTTGCTTGGTATGCACGGAGTATGGAGTACCGAGGATATCTTACTTCGATCAGTTCCCACAGCTTGTCCTAGCACTTTTATATCAAACTTTCTGGATTTGTTCAAATCCTTCGAACCACGTTTGAGGCTACTCAATTTGCAATCAGTGCCGGCTTGAGGGTTTAGTGGTGGGCTCCCTTGAAGCAGGTGGCAATGTGAAAAAAAAAAAACCCCTCCATCTGCACGAATTCTACGATGTACGATGACGGGGTACGGAGTAAAGCTGACAGCGGCCGGTACCTTGGCAAGCAACGTTCACCGGAATGGCGTGAATAACGACTTCAGCTCCAGGGTTTGTTGTACAAGTAACTAGCGACTCGGAGACTATTTGGATGCGACTCCGAGTCCCAAACGTGGCCGGGATGTAGGAGCTATATCCGACTTGGTTCCGGCAACATATGGGAGAACACAGGCTGCTCCGGCATTCCTATCGGCCGGCCTCCTGGAAACTGAAAGCAAATTATTGTCGCCGCAAAACTACTCCGTAGTGCGTTGGGCTGATGAGTCTTTGACCCCCCGCCCCCTTTCTCCGACCATCAGCGTGCCTATTAAGCTAGCGTGATTGATAAGCTGACATGACAGAAGCTCCTCGTGGATGGCGGCGACTATTTCCTATTGCAGGCTGTACCCCCCAAGCCGCTGGTTTCATAGATCTATTTAAGAAACCTACCCACCCTCGCCGTTTATGTTGTCAAGAGCAAAAGCAGTTTACTTGATTGACCCACCGGATATCATACCGGACTGAACTCCTCAAAATTGACTTACATGAAAAATTACTTAGCTTTCATCTCCGACTCAAAATAAGCAATGACGATCAAGCCTATCATTGTCTGGCTGACTCGTAAGCCAACCTCTAAGCTGTCCTTGAGAATGTATAGATTTTATTGTGTGTAGCCCGACAGCTGACTTGACAATTGAAAAAGCTTCGGGTCCAAATCCGTGGAAGGTGAGTGTCCAATCCCGCAATAAATTATCGCAAGAATCATGATGTTTCAGCGCTAACGAAATCCTATGGAAAGGTGGTCACGATTCTTCATGAGCTTGAGGTCCCCTATGTTATTAATTCGTTCAAGTTCGACGATGTCAAGAGGCCGCCTTTCGTCAATGTTAATCCTAACGGTCGAGTTCCGGGTAAGTAGCCAGATACAAGTCCGCTCGTTCTTGTTTCTTTGCCGGAAGCTGAGTTGGAAACAGCTATCGAGGATCCAAATACCAATCTGACCCTCTGGGAGTCCGGCGCTATTGTGCAATACCTAGAGGAGGTATACGATAAAGAGAAGAAACTGACATACGACAGTCTGCATGAGAGGCATCTGCTGAATCAGTGGCTTCATTTCCAAGTCAGTGGCCAGGGCCCGTACTATGGGCAAGCTGGATGGTATGCTTCCTAAGCAATATTTCCGTCCCACCACCATGAATATTCACTAAGGGCTTCCTGTTCTTGGTCTGCAGGTTCACCGTCCTTCATCCTGAGAAAATCCCCTCCGCCATCGAGCGTTATCAGAATCACGTTCGCCGAGTTTTGGAAGTTCTGAACAGTGTCCTTGAAGGCAAGCAGTGGCTTGTCGGTGACAAGTGCACCTACGCTGACTTGTCCTTTATGCCTTGGAACAACCGACTTAACATACTGCTCGAAATCCCTAACCCCCTTGCCCCGTATCCGAATGTACAGGCATGGCAGAGCCGTATGGAGGCTCGGGACTCGTGGAAGAAGGCTATGGAGGTCAGGGAAAAATACATGAATGAGCAGGGCTTGCAGGCGAATGGAATGCCTTTGGGCATAGATAATATCCAGAAATATGAGGAGCTCATTGCGCGGGACCGGGCAGCCGCGGAGGCTGCGAAGGCAGAGGGTGCAAAGGCTTAGGGGTCAACTTGCTTGCTTTAATTACTGACGAAGGATGCCTTTTCTTACCTCTATATATACGTACATTTTGGTCCACCTGTACGTCATGGTGCACACAATGGATAATCTGCTATTCAAGGTGTATATAGTAAGCACATCTGTTCGTTCCCAGGCAGATGTATATGACTTCTCTTTTGACAATACCAGAATTGAGTGACCTAGTCTTCCTTCCTATCTCTTATCTCTCCGTTTCATATCCTGACACGACACTTGCTCATACCCACTACCTACCCAATGAAAAAGCTTGAAGTAGGGCGAAAATAAAAGTCACTACCCCTTATCGCACTCTCCTTTCCGTTGCGTACTCGTGTCCAAAACTTCCTATACTTCGTTGTTCCCTATGTATATTCCCGTAATGTATTGTAAGGTCTGTGCACTATTATTGATATTTGGAATTATGTGGTGAGTTATCCCACAGCCTGGGGGGTGAATACGGGATTAGGCGCCGCCCAGAAAATCATGTAGTTCGGCATGCCGAGAGCGGATCGGCCAAACATCGGCCCCCAGTTCAACTCCTAACACCCTACTAGACATATTTAGCGTTTTCTGGTAAGAGTTATTAGATTTTGGTAGAATGTTTTCTGATAGGTAGCATAGCTGCTAAATTGCAGTAGATGATCAGTACTAAATCTCTTTCCTTCACTCTATCAAGTACTCTTCAAAGAGTGGCTCAGTGCTCACGTAGTAAATATGCTGCGTAGTAGTGAACTGGTCCCGAAATTGCAAGTAGGGCTCCTCCTAGCTGTCGCAGTGGAATTTTCAATAATACACGGAGCTATACGAGATAGCCTTACCTATCAATGGTTTGCAAACGAAATCCTTGACATAGAAATCGCGAACGGCGGGGTAGGGTGCGGCTTTTAAACCATGCAAAACGATGGACGCTTCGAAAAGCCGATTAGTTTCAAAAGTAAGTTATTCCTTAATAAATTAACGCTAACGTTACATGCAATATTGCTTCGGACGAAAAAACCGAATCTAGTGGTCATCGGGAATACCAATTTAGGTAAATTCCCACATGTGCCCTTCCCCAGTTACCCGATTCGGTGAGGAGAAAGGGACAAAGTGTTCTGGATTGTTTTGCTAGTAGCTTTGAGCTGCACGGATCCGGGTGATCCGCGATGATCGGCGGCGGCGCTTCCTAGCGCCGGTTGGCTTCCTTGGCAGATCGAGAACAGGCCACCTTTCTGATGTCACTATGTGCGGAATCCCTGCTAAATGCACATGATTATCCGTCTGATTTATCTGGCTGATTGGTGATGAACATGAATGACTTGAAGATAATCACCAGTTTCCGATTGCCAGTTCATCTTGTCGGCGTGGTGCCACCTCCTGACCTCTTGCACCGTGGAACGGCACGAATAATAATGGACGAATTTAACCAGCTGTTATTAAAAGCTGTCACGCTGCTTTGGTTTCCTCGCATCCCGATCTGTAGTGTGCCATGTGCCGTATCCCGAATGCTCTCGAAGCTGAACCTTTTACACTCGATGTTACCCCTATTTCCATGAGCACACTAACACAATGGTACCTAGCAATGCCTTCTTGATTTCCCTTTGAAAAGCTAACTTTTCACTGGGAAGGAAGAAATGCCCGTCGCGACTCGAGTGATGCGCTAGAGATTGGCTGACGGAATCCCGACGAGCAATAGTAGGGCGATTGCAAAGTGGATTTTGAGCTGCGTATCATGGCTGAGTATATACCAAAGCTGAAGCTCCTGGTAGAGTTGAACCGTGTATATTTAATGGGTGCGGTTTCGACAACATTCGCCCAGTTGAGTTGTGCGAAGGCAGAGCAAGGTCTGCACCTAACGCCGACCATGTAGCACAAAATGTAGTTAAAGAGTCAAGTGCGACTTGACTTCTTGTCTAGGCTATTGAAAGCCAGAGCTTCTGCCAAGTCCACGGGAATTTGGTGTCTTCAAGTTGGTATCTCTATTGGATATGAAGGCTTATCGTCAATTCGTCATGGTGAACGTTAGGGGATGTGGTTACAACCAGTGGCCCGGCCCAAATCATGCGGCTTGAGTCAACGTTTTCAAATAGACTGTTTGTTCTTCGAAACATCGTCATTGCTTTCTGTAGTAATTGAAAACTTGCTGAAGGTTGGAAGCTGGTGGTTTCAATATGCACCAGGCTGCTATCTTGGGACACGGCCACCATTCCCGATTAGGGAGGACGATCTCAGCCAACCCACGTGATATGCCTTTCCCCTGAAAATCGCGCCGAAGCAGACTCCCTCCATGAGACGATCTCAACTCGTTCCCATCCAAGTCCTCTCCCTCACATGTAACCGCGGGGTGCATGCACGGTACATGGTACAAAATGAGGTTCCCTTACATGGCGGACATTGTCCGCAGCGTCTTGATGAACTTATACCGGTGTTTCACTAGCCACGGCCGTCTTCCTAGGCCATCAATCAGTTGATCTCCGGCTTCCAGTTGATCAAGGAGTGATGTTGGAGTGTTCACGCGGAGCTGATATGCGGGCCTCCACGGATATCCTGGTACCGGTGACGCTAGATATCGCGTGCTCACAGTTGAGACCGTTGTGACCAGCATGATCATGGAGGAGTCCAGATCAGGAGAACGGCTCCTTGAGAACAGATGGCCGTGTTGCTGGGGGTCAATACTCACCATGGTGGTACATTTGTAATGTACCTTTCTTTACTCATGGTGGCATCTGCCAGTTCTCTTTTATACATGAGGTCAGCTCCTACCAAGGAAGGCGCTGGATTGCTCTCGATGTGGCTGGCTCCTGCCAGTTCATTTCGTGTTCGGTTCTTTGCAGATTTCTTCTTATGATTTCTCCTTATGATTTTTCACTCTGTTACTTTTCAATTATTCTTAAACAAGTCTTCATTGTTTTTGGGTAGCTGAGTGGCTTATCGTGGCATAACGTTCTAAGATGCGGCCTATTTCTTTCGGGGTCGTCTTAACGGTGTTCGCCCTGGTCCGATTCGCGGTTTCGTCTCCAGTACCTGGAAAAGAGTATATCCATTCACAGAAGAACGCGAAAAGAGCACAGGAGGTTAAAGACGCATTTGAATTTGCTTGGAGTGGCTACATGGAATATGCGTTTCCTCAGGATGAACTGCGCCCGGTCTCTAACACTGCAAGCAACTCACGGTTTGTGGATTCCTCACATCTAGTCTTGCCTCCACCTTAGAAATTAATGGCCTGAGCAGAAATGGCTGGGGTGCTTCGGCCGTCGATGCCCTTTCCACCGCGATTATAATGGGTAGCCCTGAAATTGTCAAGACGATTCTAGCTCATATCGTGAAGCTTGACTATTCGAAAACGGACACACAAGTTAGCTTCTTTGAGACCACAATACGCTATTTGGGGGGAATGCTTTCAGGCTATGATTTATTGAGCGAGAATGATATGGGTCAAAACGTAAGTATTCCGCGGCGTTATAATAATCTGCTCTTATTTATTCAACTGTTCTGCTGACCGACCTTTTAGCCTGACCATATCGACGCGCTCCTAGCCCAATCTCAAAAATTAGCAGATGTCATGAAATACGCGTTTGACACTCCAACCGGTATCCCGTCGAATAATCTGCACATAAACAACAAGACGATGGTAAGGCTATATGTCCCCACCTTATTTAAACATCTATGACTTGACGACTCTGGACGTGTCATATAAATCGGCTTTGTATTTGCACGGTTGACACAAGAGAGGGATGAAGGGGAAATAACTAACGTCGGGTAGGATGGCAGGACCTCGAGTGGCATTGCGGAGGCTGGAACTCTGGTACTCGAATGTGAGCCACCCACAGTCCTTCTGACACAGACCATACTTACTCGACGCAGGGATGCGCTTGTCCGATCTTACTGGTGAACCAGAGTATGGCGAACTCGTCACGAAAGGCGAATCTTATCTCCTTAACCCGAAGCCACCGGAGACCGAGCCTTTTCCCGGTCTCATCGGTTCAGATATCAATACAACCACTGGATATTTTGTGAATGCAGATGTCAGTTGGGGTGGAGGTGCCGATTCATTCTACGAATATTTAATCAAGATGTTTGTTTATGATGAAAGCCGGTTTGAGCTCTACAGAGACAGGTGGTAGTCCTCATACCTTCCCTACATAGACCTTTATGGCATTCTTGCTGATATTTGAGAATTTAAGATGGGTTCTCGCGATTGAATCGTCGATTGAGCATTTGAAATCTACGATATCTTCGAACCACGGCGAATATACTTATCTAGCTGGATTTAGGAACGGCAAACTTGACTTTACTTCCCAGCATCTAACTTGCTTCAACGGCGGAAACTTCCTTCTTGGTGGTCAAGTTCTTTGTCGCCAAGATTTTATCGATTTTGGCTTAGAGCTTGTCAAGGGTTGTTATCACTCGTATCATTCAACCGCTACGGGAATCGGTCCAGAAGAATTCGGTTGGGACCCGAAGAAGGTATCAGACGACCAAAGGAAGTTTTTCGAGGAGGAGGGGTTTTATATCACCCACAGCAATTATAACCTCAGGCCTGAGGTTATTGAAAGCTACTATTATGCATACAGAGTGACTGGAGACCCCATCGTAAGCGAAAATTTTGTTACCCCAGCGCTGTCTTCAAACTCCTTATTCATAGATAGCTAACTTTTGAACAGTACCAGGAATGGGTATGGGAAGCCTTCGAAGCGGTTCGCAAGATTTGCCGAACAGAGTCCGGCTTCACCTCAATTGGCGATGTAAATAATCCAACTGGTGGCAGGAAGCTGGATTTCCAAGAAAGCTTTCTCTTCGCTGAGGTATTAAAATATGCCTACTTGACATTTGCTCCGGGTAAGTCCTTAACTCGTTGTTTCGATGCAAGATGCGCTTCGTTTATTTAACGTTAAACTTCCCTCGGCTTCCCTTTCCTGTCATATATTATGCTTTGCTAACTATCCTTACAGAAGCGGATTGGCAAGTAGCTGGCAAGGGAAAGAACAAATGGGTTTACACTACCGAAGCCCATCCTTTAAAGGTCCTGACGAAAGCATAGACTTGACCAAGAGGAGGAGAGCTTTCTGTACGGAAGTGGAAGAGAAAATGTAATATTTTCTTTTTACACAAGTGCCTATGTATGCAGGTTGGCACACACTGCTGTTTCATGGATTTGCTTTTCCTCTACCCAACTCCTAAACTTGCGGGAATTCGGAAGACACTTTGCCATTTTCTTTCTTGGTTATTCGAAACATGGATGGAGGACATTAAAACATCATACTTCATGGATTGCTTTACAGTACATTTGGAAAAGAAGCACTAAACTGGATGAATTGTACATATGGAGTAAAATGGGAGAATTCCTGCACAAGACTTCACAGTTTTGAATTAGTATTATAATTGACCGCTGGCTTCTAGACCTAGTTCACAATATAATTTTAACTTCACCCGCATCAAGGGGGCTTGAATGTTCACTCTAGTTTGGAGTAGTGAGCTGTTTTTATTAATGTAGACTCAGTATTTGTAATGAGTCGCTCCATTGCTGGTATGTTGTCTGCTGCTGTTTTATGTACTATTCACACGCATCTAACCAAAAGCCTTGATGATTTCTTCTTCGTGGAGTTCTAAATGGTAGCGGATTAACCATATACAATCAAAGAAATGGCAATGAAGAGTGCGCATACTTGTAGTAGCCAGAGCTCTTATGCCGCTAAGGCAAGTGTAAACGCTCGTATTTAAATTGATTTACAAAAATTGGTCACGAAACGGGGACCCAAGAAGCGTGCCGAAAAGGCAGATTTCATGAGCACGCGGCCTAGGGATTAGGGAAAGCAGCGAAGGGGTTACGCGGAGGAGCCAGTAGAGTCCGTATAGGACCGCAAGGGCGTTTGTTCTTCCAAGGAAGGAGTTCGTTTCGTCGTCTATTTGGAGTAAGTAGGAAGGGGGAATTATAGGGCAGCAGAACTGATGATGATGGCATTGTATCGTATTGATTCAAAGTTGAGTTAAAAAGTTGAAAGAAATGAAAAGGGGTAACGAGATAACAACAAACTCGCAACTTGTTCATGTCAGGCTGTAAGCTTCTACTTCATTTTCCTCAGTACTAGATATCAGCTATCCCCCCCAAAAGTTTAATGACACTGTCTTCCCCCTTTCCACTCATTCTTCCCAAGCGGATGACCAAGCTCAGCTTCGGGGTCCTCCCACGGTTTTGGCCATAAATAAGCGTCATTTGGAAGCGGCATTCGACTGAACTTCCCAACATCAACAGCATGCTCCAGGTTCCACTTCATTATCGCATCAAAGTCGCGGCATTTGTGGTTGATACTGAAATCCGGCCAGATCTTTCCATGGTCTCCTACCCAAGCGACCGTTATCATGTCTGTGTTTCCATAGCACTTGATATTCTGCAACAGCATGTCGACACAATGGCCTATGTGAACCCACCAAATCTTCGAGTATGCGTCTTCCGTCTCTACTGGCGTGTAGCCGGGGTATGTGGCAAAAGCTGCTTTTCGCAACCTGTTCAGACAGTGTATTTGCTGTTGTTGATGTTAACAATAAGTAATGAACACACTATCCACTCCACGCCCCCCAGTGACCTACATGGAAAATATCTAGCTGGGCCATATACGCATCTTGGCCAAGTCCCCAGTACTCGTCGTCGAACCTTGCGACAGTATCAGGGTCCTTGCCCAGTTTGATAATATCATCACGCGTGACGACATGCGTGCGAATTTTCTCGAAGACCTCCCACGCGGCGTCGCTATCTGCATTGGGCTCCTGTCGTGAGAAATCGGGATCTGGAGGGGGGAAGAGAGTCCCGTTCATTCGGACAGTATATGTCGGGATTTCGATCTCGTCAAGAAGCTTAGCTGTGCGTGTATAATTAGCCTAGATATTCAGCCTGAAGTGCGCCAGAAGCTTTTTACTCACACCAGTATGAAGTTTGTTTGAGCGCCGCGTTTTTCCCAAATATCGGCGGAGACGAAGATATGCATAGAAAATATATGAAAACGCTGGAAACTCCGACTATAAAGCCGGCTGCTGCTGAGAAAATGCACTTTGTTCTTGAAGACGATAAGCGATTGGGAAAATGCTTCCTTTTGGTTAAGAGATTCTGCTCTGCTTCCCCGTCGTAGTCATCCAGTTCTTGATTGAGACATTTGAGTCTGGATAGACCAACCCATTTTCTAAACATGCTGGCAACCAACATCAGTCGGCAGGGTGTAAAGGCTGCTCAAGAAAGGGACGATGAATTAAGGAAAAGATTATATGCTTCATAACTGAGCTAGTAGTCGAGGAAGACTACGACTTTTGTAGGAGGCATTCAGTCTGCCTATTATCATACACCTGCCGGGTTAACATCCCTCTTAACTTGGTCATTCAGTCCGATGATGGCAAATTCGTGAGGATATATCAGACAAATAAGTAAGCTAATGTTCCCACAGTGAAATAATTGCCTCACAGCATACAACATAAAGTGATACAGATTCCCTCAACAGGAAGCACAATATACTTAGCAGAGGATTATTCTTCAGAGGATTGAGGGGTATGATATCATCAAGCCTACGTATCATTCCGCCTGATATGACTCCGATAAGATCGATGTCATGGAATATTGTATCATTAGTTACACTTGCTTCAAAAGCAATGTAACGTTTCCGAGATGAGCGACGGGAATTCTGGTCATTGGCAGCCTCAAAGGTCAGAAAGGAGAAATTCTGACCAACACTGCATGCACCGACCCAAGATCCTCGCAGTTATCAGCGAAGTCACACCTAAGCTCATTAGCCATTGTTGAATGAAGCATAAACAGGATTGGTTCGGATGTGCTCCCTTGCCACTTTCAAGGGAGGGTGGGGAAGAGACGGCGTACAAAGGTCGGAACATCGAGGGTGGGGAGTCCAAGGAATTGGAATATAAAGCTAAAGGGATATCAACCCTCTAGGCCTATTCCCCTAGAAAATATTCGCACCTTGCTTCTCTATGTTTACTCCCTTCGAAGCTTCCCTGCCTTCAGCCACCGATCAGCGGATCAAAATCTGATTAAGAAACATATCAACCGATACAACTCCAAGTATAATTTCCAAAATGTGGCTCGCCTACCCCTTCGTTGTCTTTGGTGGAATCACAGCCACGGTTCTATCGGCCCCAATCATCAATGATGGAGGCCATATTGCAAGAACCGAGCAGGAATCTACTCGTGTTGCGGCGCGTGTTTTAATTCCTATTCGTATCGCCCCGGAAGCACCGCGAAGGCTCTGCGACAGAAACCCGCCACCCCCATTGGAAAAACGTGGCAATGGGAGAATACAGGAGCTCTTTCGCTATTCCGATTACGATGACAATCTCGAGAAATGGAAGCGACAGGACGATTTCGGATATTCGAGCTACGACGATCAGCCTGAGAGGGAAAAACGAAAGGTTTCCCCTGGTTATGACAGACCTGAGATTGCGAAGCGGCAAGATAGCTTTGGCTATTCTGATTACGATGACAATCCCGAGAAATCGAAGCGACAGGACGATTTTGGATATTCTAGCTACGATGATCAGCCTAAGAGGGAGAAACGAAAAATTTCTTCTGGTTATGACATACCTGCGATTGCGAAGCGGCAAGATGACTTTGGCTATTCCGATTACGATAGCAGCAAGCCTAATAGGGAAAGGCGACAGTTTGGCTATAGTAGCTATACACCCCTGGACAAGTCTCAGAGGGAGAAGCGTCAAAAGGAAACATCGGCTGAGGCTAAACATTGAGGGTATGCTCCATGTTGACCGTCCATCATTGACATTGCAAGAAACATCGAAGTTGTCATCTACACATATCCCCGTTGAAGGCAGGCAAGTGGCTAATTCTTTAACAGAGGGTAGACGGCATGATAACGCGAGGAGATCGATTGGAGCCAAAGAAATCAGGAGTTGGTTGGCGTCCAATGCAAAGCAGTTCGGTTCAGCGTTCAGGAAACTGGACAAGAACTAGTTCGCCGCTGGAAAACCCCCACAAGGTTAAAACAACTGTTATATCGAGATATGGCCGGTTCCTTTTCCATGTGATCCTGTCTAGGAGCGATGTTTCACACTGGAGGTTGTGGTTTCTTGACTTTGTATTTCCCAATCTAGTCGTTTTAAGGCAGATAATTTTCGGTTTATTGGGTAGTTGGAATGCGATTGGAAGCTGTACGTTCCGGTTTTGGCTGCCAGTGACAAAATTCAGTCAATAAATGTAATAGTTTAACCCACACCGGCAAATTGTGTACGCTGCTCTGGATGTTCGATGGCCAATTCAATAGCGTCCGAACTCGTGCTATACGTCGGGTAGTCGACTGTCTAACAAAATTAAAAGGTCAAATTATCCGAGCCAATATTTCCACAGACAACAGCTACATTAAGTGGTTTCACCACATGGGTTCATTTTTGTTCCCGAAGTGTAAACAACTCCGTTAGCTCAAATGCTGTGGGCCGACACTGGGCTGTCACTGGCTCCGCTGGGATATCAGAGGCGAAAATGTGAATCCGCCGTTATTAGACGTTTTGTGTCCCCTGTATCGTCTGTACGTGGCTCGTCGCACTAGAGCTCATATTCTCAGTAGTCATCCAGCAGTGTTAATTTCTAGTTGGTATCTCTGATGTCATTGCCGGTTGTACCGGTCACAGAGAATTCGGATTCGGCTAAAAGCCCAAGCCTGCTCATATCCAAGCTCCCGTGGTAACTTGAAGTAGGGCAACCTAGGTCGTCATAGCCATGCACAATTGCTGTATAAGGGATTTTGGGCACCGCAGGTCGGGATCATGGGCATAAAATAAAACCCACGGCCGAAAGCGGTAAATAGGGTGAAAGTTCAAGATCTTGTCAGGGGAGAACGCTGGAGGGTTGGATAGGAATATTTTCCCTTTTGTTCTTCTTAAGAGATTCGCCGTTATATGTGTGCTATAGCTAGCAAATGTGGAGTGTAGATGGTAGTGATATGGCGTTCAGTTTAAGTTCGAGAAACATCTCGCATCAACATTGGAATTGGGTAAGGGGCCACTAGCCGAGCAGCCGGCCAATAAAATCCAATGTTGTCTTGGCAGCCGCAACCTTATCCGAACTTCATCTATAAAGTATTCTCTTCGCACTGGGCTCATCGCGTCCGTTCAAGGAAAACCTGGAGACTAGGGTGTTGGTATTTTTTATATCGATTCGACTACGTAATTTATATGCTTGCATCCGGATTGATTATGTTGTCCCTTCTGTAATAATAAATCCCCAAATTCCTTGGGCCAACCGGATATAAGTTGGAGCCACCATGCCCCTCCCTATCTACTCGTTTTTACGGAGGACTGATGTTACAATTCTAGGAGTACAGAACACATATGTGCAATTGTACAATTAGTGAGGACTTTTATATACCTCAATAGAGTGGGTTTGAAGTTGGCTAAATTTGGCGAGCATCACTTGGCTATGTGTTCTCGGAAACGTCCAAGCCAGCGAACCAAAAGACTACTCCACATGATATTTCCATCATAATAACACCCAAAGCTTCCGTGATCCGGTATCCTAGGGTAGTACAGTCGCCTTCCTACCTGTCCTTTTACGTTGAATCCAGATTATATAGTGCTTACTGGTTATATCTGCGCCATTGGATTTGGAGCTTCTGGCACCATACTGCTATCAGATTATATGATCTGGGGAAGGCGGATTGCTGTCAAGCAGTGTCCCGCTTTGGGCGGACTGATGCATTCATTCCCACTGGTGAAAAAGAAAACAAAGCATCAATTACCGGCGGAATCTGTTGTGGCCTGGAATTTACCAAGCGATCCGCCTTACAGTTCCATCTCACACTATCATTTGAACCACTACCAACGCTTCTTACCCCGTGGATATCCGCACTAGAAGGTGTGTGGAAGATGCCAGGTTGCTCAAATCTAAGTGCTTTTCCACTCCGCAAAAGTAAATGCGTATTTTCGGTGCTAAGGTATAGATATTTTTCTCCTAAGTTGATGCAGTTTGGCCGCTTGAAAACAAAATTGGAGACGTTTCCTTCCCGCATTTGGCCTTTGCGAGCCATTTGTCCTTGGCAGTTACGGGGTTTAGCATCGCCTGAACCTTGCTGGAGAGAGTGTACATGCTCTTCAAAGCCTGCTTTTGGTTGTGAATAGAACCGAAAATTAGCATACCATGCTCGATGTTCCATCACTAGCAAGAATTAAATTGCCAACCCACGGAAATTTCTCATAACAGTTTCGCCCAAGATATAAAATAAAGAAACCTGTATGAATTGTATTACCTTCTGTTTTATCTCCCCTTGGCCTCCCGAGGTGCATAGGGAGAAGATCACAGGACAACGGGTGCTGATTGAGAATAATGCTTCTGTAAGTGTCGTACTTGTGCTGCAGTGAAGCAATTGCCTTGCGATACTGATATGAAGATTCAGTGCGCTTCATTTCTGCAGGTGGTCACAATGAAGCAGAGTTGCACTAAGAAAGCTAACAGAATATCATAGAAATACAATCTTACCTTTATTAAGTAAATAAAGCTAAGAACTCGGTGTCAAAGGTAATTGTAAGTTTACTCAAAGTCAAATCTCATAATTATTAGATTTAAACTTGATAAAGCTGATAACAGAAATAACTGATTAATGAGACTCTTGTGACACATCATGACCCTTCTCAAAGCTGATGACTCTGTCAAAACTATGCACCATAGGCCTTCAGCTGTTTTAACACAAAATAAAGTGGCCACAGAGCAAACAAGTGAGAAGAGATTTCTCATATCATTTGCATAGAAGAGCAAGATGAAGTATCATTAGACCATCATCCATGTATTCAATGCAAAGATGAGATGAAAACAAATTAAATAAATACAGTACTAGATAGTAGCTAAAATGTAGGCTATATTTTTCAAATCATTTTTCTCAAAAGATAGCCTTTCATAGTATTTGTTTAAAGCTCTCTGATCGATGGTCTGAGTAATTGAAGGTCTTGCAAGACTGGTCTACGGGGTCATAACCTTCATTTATCTGTTGCAGAACAGCTTGTGGATCTGGAAGCTCCGCCATAATTTCAGGGGCAGGTTTGCGGTTTGGAGAAGAAGGAATGAATCATGAGTCTTCGAATTTGCGAGTTGCCTTCTCAAATTCTTTGTCCTAGACCGACCATCATAGGAAGCTATTGAGATAAGTTAGCAACAGCATTCCATGAATTTTTTTTTTCTTTCGGAAACAAAGACCTGAGCTAACTCTGATCACTATGGGAACACCCATATAACTCATGGCAGAATGACCCCATGTGTGAATGTAGAGAGGTTCGTACACGGATATTTAAAAGCTAGCCGACTTGAGAGTAATTCTCATCCGCGGCGGACAGGTCTGTCAGGTAGAAATGAGCGATTTCTGGGAGTTGAGTGCTGGCCGCGTGGATTTGGATCCGTATTGAGCATTGGCAAGACCAAAAACTTCATTCACGGAACTCTGTTAGAGTTCAGAGTTCGGTAACTGGTAAGCTAGGTGATACAGTCGCTGATTATCCTAGACAATGACAACGAACCTAGGTGTCATTTGGTGTCTATGGGACAGTTGGCGGGGAGGGGCTTGGTGCCTAGGGTAAGTGGGAGGAGAAAGGTAACCTGTTTGTATTATGATATGGTAGAAAGATGGGGGAAGCCGGGGTTGGAAAAGAGTGGAAAAAGGGGATGCCCAGAGAACAAACTGAGGGCTTACACAGTTGGAGATAACACAGTTTGTGTATTATTTCCAATCGGGTAATGATAACAGGCAGCAAGTGAAGTGTCCATCACTATGCATGTACTTTACACGTTGTTCTCATTTGCGCCGGCCATCTTGGATGCATCAGATGCTCCTGATGCTGGCTGTTTAAAGAAGTATGGGAAGCTATTGGTTCGTTGATCATGAAGGTGGTAGAAGCAGCAGCGGTAAGAGTAGCTAGGTCTACTGCTGAAGCGTTGAAAACTTGCAAAAATTATACATTAAATTCTTTTCAAAAAGAACCTGTGAAAATATAGAACAAGAAAAAAGCAGCATTTCATTGCCCTTGGCTAGCGATCGCTTTCGAGCTAGCATCTCATTCACGTTGAGCGGGCTTGAGAAACAGAAATCCTAGGCAAAAGCCGCAACAGACGAAACGTATAAGCCGGCGCACTGTCGCGATTGCTAGCATGAAAGTAAAATCAAAGAAAAAAGCAAAAACCCTCGATAGAAAGGCGGGGTGTATTCTGTCAAGTCCAGTGGAGAAGACTAGGCAATCTCGCTACCCAAATATCCGGAGGTAGATGACATGGAATTTGCCAGATGAGGGTCATATCAGAACTCGAATGCCAGGGTATCTGGCTGGGAACTGCATAACTGGCGGACTCAGTAGACAAAAGTACGATACGAGACGCCTTGAGCTATGCCTCAGTGGCTCCGGTCCATTAGGGGAAATACATGACAAAATTGAACAACGAAAATAGATAGCAAGATATTTTCTTGCCACGTGAATCGAGGGAAATCAAAACATAGAAATGTGAAGGCTGAGGGAAAATAGGGGGCCGGGGTAAAAACGAAAAGCCCGAACAAGAAAATTGGCAACAGCATCAGTCCTGGAACCAACAAAATTAAACTTAACATTGTCGAGACATTTGATAACACATAGGAAAAAAAAGAATTAGAGAAAATGAGAACTAGGGAAGTAGTAACTTCATCACATCAACATTTTATGCAGGTCATATGTTCCCATAAGAGCCTACTATACTAGCTCCTGATAGGCTCCTGGGTAGCCAGCCGGCTTGGACAATGCACAATGCCAGAGGACTAACAGTCAATAGTCTGACCTCGAAGCACACGCACGGAAAAATTGCGAATGTGACCTAGCGTAGGCCTGTGTTATCGCTATTACTGCAGTTAATCCATTCTTGAACAACTTGGGCAATTCTCAAGGCATTTTCCTTGGCGAGAGCGCAGGCGATTTCAGACTCCTTTGCAGCCTGCACAGCAGCCAACATGGCACGCTCGGCTTCATTGGAGTGGTTAACGACCTCAACGAGAATTTTGCCCAGCTACATTTTTTTACTAAGTGGTTAGCATTTCCCTTAAAATTGGATGTTTAAGAGATTTAAAGGACAAAGGGAGAAAAGAAGGAAAGAACAGTGGGATGTTGAAGAACAAAGAGATGAAGGAGAAGATAGGTGTGGATCCGTACCTGGAGAAACTTCTCTTTTTTGGCACCATTTGGTTCATCACGAGCTGAGTTCAATACATTCATACACAGAGCACTAACACTACTAATCCCAGAGAGAGCCGGTGAGTCCGCTATCTGCGAGGTGATCGTAAGGGTGTCAGATGTCGGGCGGGACTGATCCCCACCACCGTCTCGAGAAGAGGTGCCCCGGTTGTCCTCGCCACCTTTGTCGGAACGGGAGGTCTCCCGGGCACGACGGCTGAAAGAACGCCCCATGGGGCTTCCGGTGCTCAATTTACCGCTATTCGCAGCTTTGACGCGCTCAAGATCCTTTCGTTTCGCAGTGGTTGAACTGGATGCACCTGCTCCCGAATTTGTACTTGTGGCGATCGAGTGGTTCTTCTGTTTCATGAAGAGACCACGGAAGTTAGATAACACGCCACCAGCCCTCGCAGAAGACTCCTTGGCCTTGGAATAGTCGAGGGTTGTCGAAGCGGAGCGGTGCTTTGCTGAACTCTCTCGATGCTTCCTACGGGGAATCTCAAATGTATCCTTTTGTGCCAACTCGGTAGACGCGCTCGAGGCGGCTACATTGTTCAATTTCGATTTACCGTGGCTTCCATGTTCAGACAAGCAATGGCGAGATGAACGATGAAGTAAACGCTGTGAAGCGCTGCGGTGGCGGGAAGTAGAGGAAGCGTCACATTCCCTGAAGGACTCATTCTCATTTTTATTGCGGAGTTGGTTCCCAGAGGTATGGGGGTCCAGCGGACTTGGGACTACGTGCTTCTGATGAGATCCAGGCTGGGAATATACGACATCATTGTCATCGATGAGGGTTGTGCTCTCAGTAAGCGGGGACGATGGCAACGCCTTGTAACCCTGGCTGGCCGCATCTGCTTCTGAATAACGGGGTGGGTCCGGGCTGCTACTATTCAAGAATGGGTATCGCTCGTTGAACATGCTAGGTGACGGTACGTGTCCTGCAATCCCATCATCGTAGAAAGGATTTGTGCCAAACTTCTTCACGTGTTCGTTGTTTGGCATATTGGCGTAGGTAGCGTCTGTGCTTCTAGCCTTCTTGAGTTTTTTGTCTCTTGCAGCTGCCACCTTGCCCTCCGTAGGTGAAGATATGGAAGGGTTCAAGGAGCTGTTAGACTGCGAATGCATGAGATACTTGGGGGTAAAGCTGCCAAATATACTATCCCCCGAGAGTCTCTTCGAGCTTGAGTGGCGGTTGGCACGCTTTCTAGTAGATCTTTGGGACGAGCCTTCCAGTGCGTCAGTCATGTTGCCCATAATGACTTTGTCTGCCTCTGGGGAGATGCGGAGCTGAGGCCCAGAACGACCTGCTGCAGCCAACTCTTTTGATCTGTACCCATCAGGCAGTCTTGTTGATGGGGTAGAATCATTCCCATGCAGTCCCATGTGGCCTATGTCGTCGGGATCAATAATATCACCAGTTTTCTGAGACCCCAAGTCTTTTTGCCCTCCAAGAGCTTCGTCTTCGTAGATTGTACCGGTGTAAGCGGAACTAGCGTTGCGACTAGTTTTTAAGGGAGGACTAGCATGTAGTGCGTTGGCAACAACCTTGTCCCTTCCATGTACCATCCGACTTGGGATAGGGATAGAACTGCGTCGGCGGGGAGATGCAATTTTCTTCAATCTGGTAACTTCTCCAGTAGAAGGAGGGGTCAATACCTTTGGCGAGACACGGGGAATTTTCGACGCTGCGTTTTCGTTGCGAGGAGTGGTGTAACTATTCGACACTTCCTTGTCATCCATCACATCGGCTCCTGCCTGTTTCTGACTATTGGTGGACCCGGGATTCTGGCAATCGGTGCTGAATTCGAAGGAAAATTCCCGTAAGCCACTCTGCGGCTGTTGTTGTGAAGAATGTTGGGGTGACGAGATAGTTCGATAACGGTTCCGAAATGGATTAGGTTTAAAGATGGCATTATCAGCGTTCCCCATAGCTTGGTTTACACTGTTCGATTCACTCTTCACCTCCAGCGGTTGTGTTACTGCCTTATTGTTCCCTGTCGGGGTCATGGTCAGTAACACATCTGAATGCTTGTTTTGAGACGCCATCTCCACTGGATCATTTGGCTCCAGCGCTTGATAAATAGTATCGAGATGAGAATTGTTGGCAGTCCGGTTTGACGTGATTCGCAGACGACTGTGCCGTAGAGTCCCCCTTGGGGGAGTCGATGGCTTTGCTGGCGGTAGAGGAGGAGGAACTTCCGCTAGTATGGAAGATTCTGTACCATCGTTGGGTTGTGAGGAAGGCTGTTGAGGATCTTTTCTCGGTTCAACGCGACAATAGTTGGACTCCCACGACTGAGGTGGTTTCCATGGGGATAAAACTGGCCACCTCTCTGACGCTTCAGGTCTTCCCACTGTATTTTGACGAACGGGAGTATCTTCTGTCTCAATGGTACTCTTCGAACTATTTGAACGCTCCTCTTCGGCGTCTGGGATATCTAGAACTTTTGGTCCTGGAGTGCTTGGAAGAGGTTTTTCAAAAGGGGCATCATTGTTGCCAGTCGAGGCAGAACGTGTCTTTGCGCCCGCCTGCAGACTCGACTTTCTCTTCTTGACAACTGTTAGAAATTAAGAAAAAAGAAATAACAAGAGAAAACAAATCCGGAACAGTAAGGAAAAAATAGCAAAAGTAAAAATCAACCCAGCCATCGCAATTTTGAGGACATACTGGAGGGGCAGCAAATGCCCGTGCTTGAACTGGACGAGAAGTCTTGGGTGATAGATCTGCCCTTTTTACAACACGGCGAAGCTGTTTTTTTACATCAACGCACGTTAACATATGTTTCGTACATCGAAAAGAGAGCTATTCAAGACTCGAAACACAAACGTACCTTTCTAGACTGAATTTGCTTTGTATCACTCTTGCGAGACGGACGAAACGCATTCGCCGCAGCCAAAGCCCAGCGTTTCGACAAGGGTAGATCCTCGATTGTCGCGTTCTTGGAGCGCCCACCCTTCTGCTTATTTTTGTTATTCTTCTTCCTATTGTTGCGCTTCTTGGGTGGCTTTCTGGTCATCTTGATGTAGGATTCCGGTACTGCCGTTGCAAACCTCATAGAGCCAGCGCGCTGGGCCAGCGCTGAGCTGCTCGATGCTCTAGCTCGAAGCTCAGGGCGAAAGAGCTGCGGTGGAGGAGAGTCATGTCGTCTTCGCAGCCCAAGGCTGTCGAGGGAGCGTTTGGAAAGGGGGAAGCGTGGTGGTGTCGTCATGGTTTGTCTTGCTGGTGGTGGATTTGTCGCGCTTTAGAGATGGAAGAAACAGTTGTGATCAGGATTATTAGGAGACGAAGGTTACAGAAGAAGATGATGATGATGAAGAAGAATATAAAGAAGAGGAGAAATTGTGTGAAGATCTGTATGATGTGAGCCTTCAGAGAGTCTCAGGTTAAAGGTGTTGTCTCATGATGCATGACTAAAGCAAATGAGGAAGATGTGATTGTTATAGGAGTATCTGGTGTGAGCACTCATAGAGTGTGGAGAGGAATCATGTCAGATCTCTAAGAAATACCATCCTTACAAAACATAAAGAGAAATTGAGAAGTTTTAAGTCTCACAACAGAGATGAGAAAGATACATGTAGATAAGAAAGATTAACAAAAATGTTAAGGAAGAGCAAGATGTAATAACTAGAAGGCATCTCTCTATATCAATGCTCAAAACATTGACAATTCAGCAACTCATCAAAGAGCAGCTATAACAACCAAGAATCAAGAGAATATTATTAATGGCCTTTGTTGCATATCCAGGAAACATATACGGTCACAATGTCAAGTGTAGCAACCTTGCAGCGATATGGGCGCTGATATAATGAGGATGGTAATATTGGAAGCATGTCAAACCAAAGTAGACAATATGAATATGATCTCCCCTAGAGCTAGGAGTCGGAGTCAAACTTCTAGGTTAGTGTTAACTGAGGGCAATGTCATTAAAGAAAGGTGAGAAGGACATGCAGCATCATTTATATTAAACCTCAATGGCAGCATAGAAGGGAATTTTTGGGAATGCCGGTTCAACAGTGAACAAAATCCAGTAACAGGAGATCGGAACGTAGTTGAAGAGTAAAACATATATCCATATGTTTTCGTATCCATGCTATGTGCAATATGTATCTTTCAGCAAGAATGGCATGTCAAATCGCCCGAAAATGGATATGTCTTATAGTATGGCTTGGAGAACCAACTCGTGAATGAGTGTAGTGGTAGATCAGGCGATAATGAAGTGCATTATAAGGAGCAGCAGCATATAGAACGGAACAGGTGCCTGTAACGCCCAAGGATCGCCCCAAGGAGGACGGGCCGGGTGTCCCAAAGCCAACGAAGCCAACCACCTAAAAGTTAAACTATTAAAAGCAGGAATGTCACCACCTCATGTAATTAGTTGTATCGCCCTATATCATTCACTACTCACTCGCTCGCTCGCTCACCACCACCACCTACCTCAGGAGTTTTCCTCTTCGAGGCTCGTGATGGCGGGTAGAATTCAGAAGCAGAGCCAGAGCCAGCGGTAAGGTCTTCCACGACGGGCCCTAAACCATCATCATGCCACTCGCTCACCTCCCATTCCACCCTCGTCGATCGATCCGCGCTGATACCCACCCCGCGTCTCCTCTTCCCAACCCTGCCTAACCGACTCCCTTGCATCATTTCCTCAAACCATGGAATGCCATTGACGACACCGAACCGATGCTTGACCGAGACCCGCGGTTCTATGAATCTCGGGCCCAGCTGGGTGGACGAGGAAGCAACAGCAGAGGGAGCCGGTGGGCCAATGGGAGTGGGAGTGGCACGGCCGCTGGCAACGTCCACATCCGTATCAGCATCTGAAGGCAGCAGATCCAAATCCTCCAGTGCGCCCTGGTCCTCGCTGAACAAACTGCCTATGGTCACCGACATGAACTCGGCTTCCTCGGGCGGGTTTTCGCTCCAGTATGACATGGGGGTGCCGCAGAAGCCACAGAAATTGCGCTGGGAATGCGGTGCGTTGGGCGGGATGAAGGTGCGGCGGATGGCGCTGTGTGTTTCATCTGGGAAATAGGATGTTGTGGTCGACTGGTACCAGTCCAGGGGTACGCGGAGCCATGCGGTTAATGGGGCTGCTTGGTTTCTCCCTGGCAATAATATCATTAGTATGATTTTCCCACATGCAGTCGTTGGTTAGTGTGCTTATGTCGGGTTTTTGTTGTGATCCTTCTTCGGAACAGGGGGGGCTTAATGGGGTTTAACACACGGCGGTCACTGCTTGTATCAAAATAGACCTCGGCCTGTGTGACGGCGTTGCGAGGGATACGAATGGCATATTGAATGCGGCCGCAGGAGCAGGATCCTCGAAGCGTCCGGTCCCGATCCATGTTGGATAGTGTCAGTACGATATCCTCTGTCGGGAGGAAGCCGGTTCTAGGGAATCAGAAGGGAAGTCTCGGGATATATGGAGCCGATGCCAAAGGCGGTGGTGGATGACAACAGCGATATGTTAACTCAGCCCTAGAGCAGTGTGATATTCCAAGAACAAATTTCTCGGGGTTTAAAAGACAGCAAATATGAAGAAGTTGGCCATTTCATCTCCATCTCCTTCTTCCCACAGCAATTGTGCAATAGTCCCATGGTTGCGCGGTGCAAGTTAAAGTAATCTACGTCAACATCGGCTGTCGACCAAGATTCGGGGTTGAAACTGAAACTGAGTTGACGAAGAAGAGCCTCAGCCAGCAGAAGAGGCTAAAACCCTATTTCACTAGCGTCGTTCTTTTAAAGGGGCGGCCTTGCCCCGCATCTCGAATCCCCGTTCGCTTTCCCTGCATCTTGTTGGCGCATCCGAGGAAAGATAACTACCGAGAGCATCATATAAGATATCATTTGTATTCGCCCACTTCCACATGCCACCAGCACGGGGTACAGACATAGCTAACTATACACGCATCCATGGGGGACTTTTAATCCCGGGTCTAACAACTCTGGGCGCAACCTAGCCATCATTCCCTTATCGTGCCTGTCTGTCTTCTTGTCCTTGATCTTCAATCCTTGTCCTCTCATTCTCGTCACTCATTCCCCCAAGCCAATCCCGCCACTCATTGATGGTAGCATTCGCATGAATATCCAATCTACAGCTAAATATACTCACAATTTAAAACCTATTTAAACCCCCCTCCAGTCCCTCCCCCACGACAATCAGATTATGCCCTCAGCTCTCCGTGCCCAGGCGTCCTCGTCGCCTTCCTCCGCCTCTCCCTCCCCGTCTCCCCTCTCCCCCCCGGCATCAATGTCTCCCTCCAACCCTTCCCTCTCCCCCTCCGACCGCTCCAGCTCCACAGTCGTCCAAACACCAGCCACGGGAACCCGGAACCAAGGCCCTACCTCCGTGTCTATGAAATCGTCCGCATCGCCTCAACCAAACCCCCGCCCATCCTCACGGACGACGACAGACAAAGAAAAGCCCCGCCTGACAGAGCAGGAGAAGAAGAATAACCACATCGCCTCTGAGCAGAAGCGGCGCGCCGCCATCCGTGAAGGATTCGACAGGCTGACTGAACTAGTTCCAGGACTCGAGGGCCAGGGACGCAGTGAGGGCGTGGTCCTGCGCAAGACTGTAGACTTCATGCAGATGAAGCTGCAGGAGCGGAGAGAGCTGGTGGAGGAAATTGAGAAGAGAGGTGGTTCTCCTGAAGCTGCTCTACGACGATAGAATATCGGGACGAACAGGATCGAACGCTTTGATACCCGCCCTCCGTACTACCTTCCTTTTTTTACTTTCTGTGTTACTTTACCCGCCACGAACGACTTTTTTCTCGTCTCAGATATTGGCGCGATGTATAGCCATTGTTCCGGAATGGAGGCTGGGAATCGGGGTGTTGTAGGAGCGCACCGTTTTCCGTCATTGAAACACCGGGGTCAGATTTTTCGGGCTGGGACATATTTTTACTGGCGCATGAGAACATAATGACCTCGGGATAAGCATATGCTTATGCAAAAATAGATAGGGGGGAAAAGAACAGGGGAAACCGAGCTGTTTCGCCATGTTTCATCTATTTTTTCTCTTCTCCGACAATTTTTTCCATTATGTTCGAGAGAGGCTAGGAAATGAATGAGTGACCCGATTCATTCCAACTTGGTCTATATGTTTAGACAAGGCGCGCGCACCATTCCAGCAATCGAGAAGATTGGCCAGGGAATGATACTCCACGATTCAGGGGCAGGTTGGGATGGAGCCCCTAGCCTAAGAGCGGGGTGAGGATCTACTGAAACGATTCCAAGGCGTTTGTTCGTTTCTCTCGCGCGAGAAAGAAGGCGGTCGTCGTTTTTCTCCTTTTTTGTTCTTTTGGCTCGCGCATGGAGCTTTTGTATTATCACATGCTTTCTCTTTTTCCTTCCTTGCGGTTCTTGCGCATGCTTGTAACTATACCTAGTACTTGCCCTTGTTCATTTTGGTTCTAGTAACCCACATACCCCAGAATCCGCTATTCGTAGCGCATGGATTCTTGTTTTTGCTTTTCGTCTCAAGCATTGATGGTATATCCACTCAGCTCTATATAAATATATAAATATATTCCTCTCCACTAGTTATGAATTTGATTTAGTGCATAAATCATTCTTCTGATATCGTCCTACCAGGTTACCGTTGACATCAATGCACTGTAGATTTGTAAAACATTTAAGATAAACACTTATTTTGTGCAAAGCAACCTTGTTTTTGACAAGGGCTGCCTTTGCCAATCAATCCTCGTCGTATTTGCTGCTGAGGAATTGTTTCCGCCCATTAGTTATCACACAAGCATCCCCGCCTTACAAATTTCAAGCATCCTAGCGTAGTCTCGGCCGTGCTGAGCCACACAGGACAAACACCTCAACTTGGAACATCTGCTCACAGACACCAGGCAAGCAGATATCAATTAGAGAATATAAACGGGGAAAAACCTCCGAGAGCAAAATCCACTCACTCCCCAATCGCCCCTCCTTGGCTATCCTGACCAAACATCCATACCATCCATCACCTCCCACCACCCGCACATTGCCCCGCGCAAAGAGGTCCACACCCAACGATTCAGTGCGAAAAAAAACGAAGCAGAGAGATACTCCCAGGTTTTCTTCTTTTAATTTAATACAAAATGACCGACTCCACATCCGAAAAACACCCTTCAGGCCCGCCGCCCACATAC
>LDEV01002991.1:0-40183 GCA_001014755.1 Blastomyces silverae
CAGGCGGTACAACAGTTGGCGATGGCTGGGCTGCCGGGCCGGATTATCAGTTTCTCCCGGACCCAGATCAACCCGCGGCCGCAGAACTCCTCGTCACGGCTGTATCGCAAGAGGCTTGGGCTTGGGCTTGGGCTGGGGTAACTTTGCCGAAACTATCCTGCTGAATCAGCCAGACCCCGATAAGGAAGCCCAAGCGAGGGAAATGATAATAAGTAGAGTATATATAGGGTTTGTGCAGGAGAGGGGATGATGGAGAAGAGGTGATTTTATTTTATCGACAAGAATTTGGGATGGATTGTGAAGGAAAGGCTAATCGTTCAGAGCTGGTGGGCTACCCTATCTAGGTAATACTTATAACTACCTAGGTAATCTACAGGAGGGATGACAATGACCAAGGGTAACTAAGAAGGGGGATTGTTATTTGGACGTTTATTTATACAAATTACAAGAAGAAGAATATAACCTGCACGAAGTACAGAATAATGGAGAGAGAGGGGAGAGAAAGAAGTTAAAAACAGGAAGCCAAAGAAAAAGATGAAGAAAAAGACAATCATCAACAATCCGTGCTTTGTGGGGGGTAAAAGGGACAAATAAAAGATATCCACGACTCTGGCGCACACCACCTGCCTGCTTCTGTTGTTGTTGCTGTTGCGGTGGTGGTGGTGGGCATATAAATAGATATTGCTACTACACTCACTCCTCCTCTCTTTCTGTCCCTCTCGCTTTCGCTTTCCATTTATTTATATCCCTTTCTTCTTCTTCTTTCTTTCCTTTCTTTCCTTTCTCTCTTTTTCATTTTTCCCTCTCAAGGTATCAATCGTCCATCTGACTCGCCTACTAACTATCGACGGAAAACCCCCACTGTCACTACTAAGTACTAAATAGTCATCTCTTGGATCTCTCTCTCCACGTCTACATAAGGTTGTTGGTTAATGTTCGGATTCAACGGGGGGCGGGGCCCATGATCGACTCCAGGATTACCACCATGGATCCCGCTCTCATTGGCTGTTTGTCCTGGTAAAAATTGTTGGACGAGCTGGTAAAAAGAAACTCCCCGGCCCGCTCCCGATATTGCTCCGGTCTCTGGATTGAGTTTAGCCGGGTTTTTCCAAAAGGGCTTTCGAACTAATAAGAGTTGGAAGTTATTCCAAGGTTATCCCTAAGTTACCTAGGTATTCATTTGGAGTGGGCTGGAGGGCTGAAGGGGGTCCAAGGGTGCAATGTCCTGTTATCATCAACTGCCTACTCCGTACGAGTAGATACTGTGCTGTACCTTACATAGATCTAATCTTAATACATGCATGAATGTATGAATGGTGAACAAAGAAAATATCTTTATATATAGTTTCATGCCTACGAAACGGTCATAAAGAAAAAGAAGATCCGAACAACCCTTTATTATCGTAAACACACGGAAAGGAAAGGAAAAGAAAATAACTCCTGGCTCCATTTCATATATATGTGTAGTTATATTAAGGTCCTTATATATATATAAGTCCACCAAATTCTGTCTATAGTTACGTAGCCCACCCTCCCCCTAACAAGCGTACCTAACAAGGGCAGGCAATACAATAGAAATGAGAATAAAAGGCGAACAGAAAAAGAACCGCGGGCCAGGGGGTGGGTTGGGGGGGGGGATAGAATGCAAAGGGGAAGAGCAAAAAAAGAGTAAAATGTTCATTCATTTCATTTCATTTCATTCATTCGTTCATTCACTCATCATCTGGCGGCAACTCGTCCTCGAGATACCGCACTAACGACACCCGCATTTCCGTCGTATCGTTCCCTCGCAGCACATCGCTCACAAAATGCGCCTCAACTTGCATTTGGACCTGCAGCAAAAAATTCCGAGTTTTTATTAGTATTTACTTCCTAACTCGGCATTTTCCGCCATTAAACGCCCCTTGTGGTCCCCAATGACAAAAACCACTGCGCGGTGGCGGGGATGGAATGTGGAAATGTGGAAATGTCAAAATAGAAAGAGAAAGAAAAAAAGGAAAGCTCACCATCTCCAAGGCCCCCCGCAGGACTCCGCATAGAATATTCGAAAACCACAGCTCATCCTGCGCGCGCCCGTCATCCGGCAGCTCTACAAAGTCTGCCAGCGGGTTCTCGTCAAATACCAGCGAGAAGGATTTGTTATCGCTCGTCCAGTTCGTGATCGTCGGCGTGATGTTGAGGAATATCTTGAATCCAACCTGTAGTAGCACAGTTATAATGGATTTAGCTTAGTTCTTATATAGACACATATATATATTATATATAGATATAATCCCACCTTCGAGATCATATCCGCTGTCTCTCTGAAATTCGCACAGCGACCCGTGCCCGATTTGGCCAGGAAGTCTTCGATCAGGCGCATGCCGATGTTATATCCCATCTTATCTAGCTGCTTGTTTACTTCCACATAGTCGCTGTCGTAGTCGTTGCAGAGTTGCGCGACGATAGTGCCGTATGTCAGTGTCACGAGCTCGGCGTTGACTTTGTCGACTTTTGTTCTGGATTTGTTTTTTTAATGTTTAATGTTTTGGTCGTTTTGAGCGTGCGATGCCGTTTGTATGTTGTGAGAGGAAGGAAGGGAAGGGAAAAAGGAAACGGGGGCGTTCGGGGGGATCATTTTATCTTAGGGAAAACTCACTTCCATGTCCTAGAATGAGAAACAACCGGAGGTTAGTACTCATGTAGACCCATTTGTTTTGATATATTGGTTTCGCTGGGCATCAGAACGAGGAAACGTACTCTTCACCTATTCTTGACGTTGACGTCTTGGTCGAGGACATTTTTATTTATATATGCGCCGAAACGCAACGAAGCTCTATAGCTAGCTATCTAATCGCCGCAGAAACGGGGTTGGAGGTTCGTATCTGCCGTCTCGGGAATTGTTGTAGCAGGGAAATATGGAGCAGGAATTAATGGATGTAGTAATTGTCGCACGTCACATATTTCAATCGCAGAAAACTGGTCGCATTATACAAAAGTAGGTGAGGTAGTGGTGGTATCAGGAGAATCGATGGATGAATGAATGGATGTTGTTGGCCATCTTGGACTCTCTCTGGCTGCAGAAGATGGGTTACATAAGTAAGCCCACTTCGCGGCAAAGGGCCCGGCCAACCCTTTGGCGTTAAATAAGCGCTCGGCAAACTCAAACCATGCAGGACGAAAACGCTCAGGCTGGAGAGCTCTCAATATCACAAAATCATAATCTCCTCCTTTTCTCACCTCCCACTTCCGCACGCCTCAACATACCCTTGTTTACTTCTCTAAATTTGAATCCTAAAATTCATTCAATTCAGCATCCGAGCGAGTTTACCTTTCCCCGACCACCCCCTTACTACGCTCTGCAAACAACACGAATCGCTACCGCATAAGAATAAGCAGACAATGATGTCTGCGGAAAAGCGTCCTGCGCAGGATGCCTTTGGATCGACCCAGCTGGTCAAAAGGCCGCGGTCAGATTCGAATCTAGGGAACGCGAGTGCAGTTGCGGTTGTAAATAGCTCGGCGCAGAATGGAGCTCTAATACAAGCGGTACGTTTTTAACAAAGAAAATTGCCATTTGACCTCCCCGGAACGAGATCATAGAAGAAGAGGACGAGGGGGAAGCAGAAGGAGGATACTGGGGATTTGAGATTGGATATGGATTTGATGGGCTGATGGGCATGCTGCGTTGTTGCTTTGGTACAGATCCCGCGCACGAGTGCTCTCGAAGCGCCGATCATGGAACTTACAGGTGCGTTTCTGAGGTGGTAGGGGAGGCCGAGCATGGCTATATTTCAAAGCCAGTCTATGGTACTGATATTTGGTATCTTGAATAGGACATTCTGGAGAGATTTTTGCCACGAGGTTTGATCCGACCGGTGAGAATATTGCGTCTGGTTCAATGGATAGGTCGATAAGTACGTCACTCACACTCTTTCTCTCTCGCAGCAGGAGTCGCCAATATTTAGTTCCGACTGTATAACATAGAGGACTAACTACGGACCTTCCCGGGGGAGGGCTATTACAGTGCTATGGCGAACATACGGACAATGCGAAAACTACGGCGTATTAACCGGACACAAGGGCGCAGTTCTAGATCTACAGTGGTCGCAAGATTCAAGTACTATTTTCTCGGCCTCCGCAGACATGACCCTTGCCATCTGGGATGCCAAATCGGGCCAAAGAAAACGCCGACACAGGGGACACGAGGAGATCATCAATTGCCTCGACGTCAGCAGGAGGGGCCAGGAACTTCTAATAAGCGGCAGCGACGACGGGTGCGTGGGAATCTGGGACCCGCGGCAAAGGGACGCCGTTGACTTCCTGGAGTCTGAGATGCCCGTCACGGCCGTCGCGCTGGCAGAGGCCGGGAACGAGATATACAGCGGCGGCATCGATAATGACATTCATGTCTGGGACATACGAAAACGCTCCATCATATACTCCCTGGTGGGTCACACGGATACGATTTCGTCGCTGAATATCTCGCCGAATTCTGAGACGCTGCTCTCCAATTCGCATGATTCGACCGTGCGCACGTGGGATATCCGACCTTTTGCGACGGCGGATAGACATATCAAGACCTATGATGGCGCGCCGATTGGGTTGGAGAAGAATCTGATCCGAGCTAGTTGGAATCCGACTGGGGAGAGGATTGCGGCTGGCAGCGGTGATAGAAGTGTTGTTGTGTGGGATGTGAAGTCTGGCAAGTTGCTCTATAAACTGCCCGGCCATCAAGGCACCGTGAATGATGTACGATTTTCGCCTGGTGATGAACCTATAAGTAAGTCCAATAAAATTAATTTGATATGTCTACCAAACTGCTCTCCTTTTTTTTCTTTTTTTTCCCTGTCATCGAAAGGATACGGTGTTTGCTAATACATATTTCCCTGCTGCAGTTGTTTCTGGCTCCTCTGATCGAAATCTTATGCTCGGCGAGCTTGGAAAATAACTATATAAGGCGTCATCATCGTTACGAATTGTTTCATTCATTACCTTGATTTTCTCGCATGGTTGATATCATACATACCATCCATATCAGACATTGAAGGAGGGAATTTATTCTAGCCCTCTATATGTCTCACAATCTCAAAATTTGACACACACACACACCCCCTTCATACAACTCTTGCTTCAACTACGGCAGCAGGAAACAAGAAAAAAGAAAAAAAAAATATGCGACGAGGCAGCGTAATCGTGTCATGTTCAAACGCGCCCAGAAGCATCATTTCCGGCTCTAAAAGGTTCAGTGTTTCGCTAGAATTAGGAGGTTTTACATGGGATATTGGAGAGGTGGAATTTTAATTTTTCTTTCTTTTTTTTGGGGGGGGAGGGGGGTTATGGACGTTGTTTGTAAATTCTGTGTAAACAATTTTGGGAGTCACGGTTTGGTTTGGAGGCTCTGAGTTGGGCCGTTATTTCTCGACATTGATGATCGAGCTGAGGAGTGAGTGGTCTGAGATCGATTGTAATTAGTGAACATAGACATGTGCATCTGTACGGGGTGGTTGAGACAAATTATATAGGCTTTCTTTTTTGGAGGAATGGTGTATCTTTTCTCTTCTTGACAGTACATACAATATTCTCTCTCCGTTGCGACTCTTGTAAGTAATCAACCGTCTTTTCCTTCCAAACTTCTTGTTTTCTTTTTCTTTTGCTATTCTTTTCTTTTTCTCGTCCTCCTTCTTCCTCCTTGACACGCTTCTGTGCACGAACCTCCATTGGCGGACTCTTCGCCGGCAGCTGGTTGGCTGTAGGTGAAACCGCTGAAACCATGATGAAGCACGCGGAGGGGGCTGCTGGCCAACAACCTAGCGCCTTGTTGGAGTTTCGAAACGCACCAAGACACACCGACCGCCAGATCTGCCGCCTTATGCCCCAGGTTCATCCATGGCAAGTTGGCAAGCCGATCTCCTTGCCTCTCGAGTCTCCGGAGTTTGTCCCTGCCTGGCCGTGGCGTCTCGCAGCTGGGCCAGCTCGCCGACAAGTTGACAACATTCCCGCTCGTTCTCGCGCAAGGTGTTGGGTCCGTCGCCCAATTCTGTCGCCATGAAGGTTACATGATGATGCAGATATCCTTCTCTGCATGATCAGCGAAATGTTGCGCTAGAGTTTGATGTCTCGCGTTCCCCCTTTTCGTCCAGATCTCCTATAGGCCGCCGTATCTCAGCCCGTTCTGGCTCGGGAGTTCTGTCTATCCTGAAGCTCGATCGAGGCCGACGAGGGGTGACCTTTGCGTTTCTTTTTCCTATGTTTCTTTTCCGCCCTCCTTTTCTTTTCTTTTGCTTTCTACCCTTCTTGCTTGCAGAGGGCGTTGAACTACCATTCACACTCTCCGTCGCGTGTGAGGACATCAAAACCTGCGACAAATTGTGTCATTCTTTTCTCCTTTTCTCTCATAATCCTTCCGATTACATTTGCGGAGCTGGTGTTTTTTATTTTTTATTATTATTCCTGTTTAATTTTTAATTGCTCTTCATACTTTGCAAGCTGGTTTGCTCCTTGATACTGCCAAATCTTTTCTTTCACCCTGCACTTTTTGTTGACAGATACAGTCAACAACCATTGATCTGATCTCTGCTCGGCACGGTGACCTGGGTCTACATCTATTTAATACCTCGTACAGGAGTTTGAATACGGGGCTACGCTGCTTTCCTGGTTGGGTTTCACCAGAAATCACCAATTACCGTCGACAATGTTTTGATAGACCGACACGTTCTTCGGCTAGATCTGTCATAGTAATATTTCTTGCTGGGCCGTTAGCTGCCACTCGTTTCTTGCTGCCATTTTATTCCTGAATCTTAGGGCTGTGCCACCAATCTTCGCGGTTTGGTAGTAGGAAGAAGGACACCCTGACGGCGCGTGTGGATCACGAGTTCTGTTTACCATTCAGCCGTTTGCAAACCTGGCCATCGGGACGGGGAAAGAAGCCGCAAGGACCGAGCCTGTGTGACGAAGTAAATCGCCGTTGTGGGGAAGAGAAATATAGACTCGAATCTGGGTTTCTCCAACCAGATATACTCCTCTTTACCAGATCTGTCCCTCATCCTTTTCGAGCAAAAAGGGAATAAAATATCTGATGCATTTGGGATTCTAAGCGCGAAGAATCCAGGAGAATTGCGATGGACCGTTCGACTTCGTTGTCAAGACAAGAGGAATCCCCAGGAACGGCGCCGCAGAACAATGGCTTCTTCCGTAGTCGAGCTGGGTCCTTCTTCGGCGGCACGTCTCGCATCGGTGCGCCAAATGCGAGATCTACTTCTTCTTCAAAGACACGAGCACCACGAATAGGACTCTTTATGTTCTCTGGTGAAAGGATCGAACGTCTTCGACCGTTGCAGAGTGATTACGCATCTGGATATAGGAGACCCCCACCAGTTGGTCCTTCAAGCATTGAATTGGCTGAAGCTGGGCTATCGGGACCGCACGTTCAAGCTCAAGGACATGAGAACTCTTCACGTCGCAGTCGGTTACAAGCCGGCACAGGAGTTCCACAGGGCAATTTTGGAGCGCCTCCTAGACGAAAACATCGCGATAAGTCAAAACGCGAACGCTTCTGCGGCGGACCCGGGATGAAATCCAAGGAAGCGAGGAAGAAGCTTGTTGATTGCGCCTTGGCTGGATTTCTTCTGATGGGCATTTTCATCATATGTGAGTCCTTTCAGTTCTGGTTTTTACATATGGACTCTCCGAAACGCAATATGTAGCTTTTTATCAAACAAATATCGGAATGCACACTCTTCCCCTAGATAAATATACTAACTGTTACTAGATCTTGCATTATCCCTCTCTAATACCATCGACAAGCGCGAATTCCACGTTGTGTTCATACTAGCCCTCATAATTCTTGTGATATATTTCTGCCACTCCTTTATCCGCTTCTTCATGCTTGCATGGCGGCCACCTCCGGCACATCCTCCTCCCGCTGCACCAAAAGCGGTCGGCACATTTGAATACGCCCAGCCCGATCAGCCAATACCCGTAATTCTAGCTCGAGATGAGGAGATCATGACGGAAGCAGATGCGAACAATCGTACCGGCCGCAACGGCAACTTGAGTGGTCTGGCTCCACCGCCCCCGGCTTATGGCCTCTGGAGGAATAGTGTGGTAAGTACCGTATATCACATATATGTGATTTTAATGTTACGCAACACTGTTTCTTTCATTGATTGGATTCCATACTTGGATTTGTGACCATGTCATGACTAACGAACCAAATCCGCTGCAGAAAATAAACCCGAACCTTGTCCACTGGCGACGACGTGAGCCAACTGGTCCGCAACGAGGAAACGCTGAAAGCGAGGATCCCAATGACGGACCCTATCGGCCCCCGAGCTATATTTCGGACGATGGCGTTCATTACGTCGTTGACGTGCAGCCACAGTCGCGCCTGCGCGCACCTGACGAATCAGATGTTCATCCTGCAGAGCGCTTGGGACGGAAGCAGTGAAGATTGTATTGTTTATTTTACCCCAGTGGTGTAAAAGGAAATTTGTTGATATATTTTTCATTTCTCATTCTTTCCACTTGGCTTGATGGGCTTGGGTTGCTAGGCGTTTTCAAAAGGTGTCTTGTTCCTGAATTCTTATCTGTGATATATTTTCTTTAGATGCAGGCATTGCCAACCGGGGCATTGTTCGGTATGAGGACGCTCGGGGAATGCTAATATAAATACTTGGGTTTAGGCTTGATTTCTGTATATCCGCATGGTTCTTTGATCCACCACTGTTCCGTCACCACGCGAAGCCGCGTAGGCCAGAAAATAAAGACAAAGCAAATAGACTACATATATGGATATATGAGAAATAAGAAGAGAAAAGAACAAATTTCATTGTGAATATAGAAACAATCAAATCATGGAACTGAATGATGTTTTGTGTGTATACTTCGGGATCCTTCTGATTATCTTGGCACGGGATGCGGAGGCTGACATAATATGCTCCCGCCAGCTGATGAAATGTGTTCTGTCGACAAGATACTATTCCCAGTCCAAACCATCGAACGAACCCCTTGGCTTATACCTGTGTCTAATCAGTATGCATATGGGACGGAACCTGGGGCAATATTTTTTGTTCTCTTAATTTTTTATCCCCGGGAACATATAAACCTATTCCCGTCCTCGAGCCCTCACGCGGCGGGCGGAGCCTTGATCTATAGCGGAAAGGTGAACAGAAACGTTCTACACAGTTCTTCACGAAGTCATTTCGAGGAACCACACTGACGGGCCGGGAAACTCTCGATGATATCCCTAACCTCCCAGTCGCTTTTCGTCTGATCGGCGGGGATGCTTTCGAGATGCCGGCGTTGTTGTTTCCAGATGTCTGGCTTTCGAGGCGGTGCGGCATGGACGGCGCCGGTTTGGGCGCTCATTATTGTTGCAGCTATCTCCTTATGGGTTCATCCAGTTAGGGCCATGAGTGGGAGGCAGATTAGGGAGTTGAGGTATGTAAATTGTGACTTTTTACATTTCTGGCTATTCCTATGGCAGTGAATGGAAGCTCAGCAGCTACTTTTGGCGGGGATTGCTCCAGAGGAATAGTTTATATTCTAGGAACAGAGAGCTAATTTTACTTCCCGCTTACTTCTATCCCTTTATATATATAGAAAGGAAACAGAGCACATGTTCTACCACGGGTTTGAAAATTACATGAAACATGCATTTCCTGAGGACGAATTGCGCCCCGTCTCTTGTCGCCCGTTAACGCGCGATCGCGAAAATCCCGCCCACGTAGCTCTTAACGATGTCCTGGGAAATTACTCCCTAACGCTCGTCGATAGTTTGTCTACCTTAGCGATTCTCTCCTCCTCCCCGCCTCCGTCGTCTGGTTCGAATTCGGATTTGGAAAGCCCGCGCAAGGCATGGGGATATTTTCAGGACGGAGTGCGGGATTTGGTCGAGCTTTATGGCGACGGGTCAGATGGACCGGCTGGCACGGGATCGAGAGGGAAAGGATTCGACTCCGATAGCAAGGTTCAAGTGTTTGAAACTGTGATTAGAGGCTTAGGTGAGGAGAATGTTACTTACTCCCCCTTAGTGGACATACCAATTCATGACCAAATCTGACTGTTGATCTTATCCAACAAATAGGTGGCCTCCTCAGCGCACATCTTTTCGCAGTCGGCGAATTGCCTATCCGCGGATACGAGCCCCCGGAAGACGAAGCCTCCTTTGCAAAATTATGGGATAAAAGCGGACATACCAAGGGCAACCCTGGGATTCGATGGGAAAATGGATTCGTGTACAACGGACAGCTGCTTCGGCTCGCGATGGATCTTGGTACCAGGCTCCTACCCGCTTTCTATACTCCAACGGGCCTTCCATATCCTCGTGTTAATCTACGGCATGGCGTTCCATTTTACACCAATTCCCCGTTCAATGCGGCTGCTACACCAGAAACGGCGGCTCATACCAGTAATGAACAAGACAAACAACAGGGGAAGACTGCTCAGAAACCTGAGGTTACAGAAACGTGCAGCGCGGGCGCTGGGAGTTTGGTTCTGGAATTTACGGTTCTTAGTAGACTTACTGGCGACGGGCGTTTTGAAGAATTTGCCAAGAGGGCATTTTGGGCTGTCTGGTCTCGTCGAAGTGATATCGGCCTAATTGGAGCTGGTATCGACGCTGAGTCTGGGAAGTGGGTGAACGCGTACACAGGTGTAAGTAAAGATTCTTTCGCGTTTATCTCTTGTGAGATGTCAACTGACCTTGTAATTTACAATAGATCGGTGCTGGAATTGACAGTTTTTTCGAATATGCATTGAAATCTCATATCTTATTATCCGAGGGTGATCGCCCGCAATTTAATCTGTCTAGCCCGTTTCATAAACTTGATGACTTTTACGTCCCTCTTAGCGAAGAGGAGCATTCGCCAGATGCATTCCTTAATGTCTGGCAGGAATCTCGAGCATCCATAAAACACCATCTATATCGCGGTTCCGGCTACCAACATCCCCATTATGTCCAAGGCGACATCATCACCGGAGCTACACGCGCATTTTGGATCGATAGTTTAAGCGCCTATTTCCCGGGCCTTCTAACTTTGTCTGGAGACGTGGATGGGGCTATCGAAGCTCATCTACTACACGCTGCGGTTTGGACTCGATTTTCTGCTTTCCCGGAGCGGTGGAATGTTGCCACAGGGAACATTGAGAACGGCCTTGGATGGTGGGGTGGTCGCCCCGAATTTATCGAATCTACGTATTACTTGTATACGGCGACCAAAGATCCGTGGTATCTCCATGTTGGAGAGATGGCACTGAGGGATATCAAGCGGAGATGCTGGACCAGGTGTGGCTGGGCTGGTCTTCAGGATGTTCGAGATGGGCAGTTAAGTGACAGGATGGAAAGCTTCTTCCTTGGGGAAACTACAAAGTACCTATTCCTACTTTTTGATCCTTCGCACCCCCTTAATGAGCTTGATGCGCCGTTCGTCTTCAGTACCGAAGGTCATCCCCTTCTCATCCCGAAGTCGCCTGCGAACACTACCAAGAAAAAGATAAAGCTAGCACGCTCACTACATGTTGACACGCAACGTGACTCTAGAGCAACATGTGTGGTGCCAGCTCCGCCTTTACCCTTGGGCTCCTCTTCGATTGCTGGGCGGCCTGATATTTTCCATGCAGCGAGCCTCGCAAGATTGCACCTGATGCCGGTTCGGCCGGAGGTTGACTCCCCTATCGTTGAATATGCCATCGATCATCCAAGTATCTCGATGTCCGACCTAATTTCACCATCAAACTACACATATTTCCCATGGACACTACCCCTGGAGGTTATTCCACCCGAAGCGACAAGTGCACCAATGGCTGTCAGACCAACCCTTGACCTTACGTTCCCACCACTTGCCAACACCATCCTTAGCCCTGGATCCTTGGAACGAGTGCAAGACGGAGTTCTCGTGAAGTCCATTGGCGGCCTTCGCCTGGGTATGATCCAGGATGTTCCGTTATTTACGGATGGATCGTCAGCAAACACCGAAGGCTATCGCGTCCAAGTCATTAATAACTTTCCACTTGGAAAGGATGAAAAGGTTTATATCTCGAAGGAAGTAACGGATTCTTTGAACTCTGAAGACCCAAACTTCACAAGGGTGCAGGATTCGACGCTGTTGGACGTTGTCTTGGATCTCAGATCCGAAGTTGTACCTAGTGGAAACGTGTCGTCAACACTAACGGTCGCTACAAATAGCGAAGCCGTAATAGGTGAACTTGATGAGCTTCACGCATCCTTCGACGCATCAACTTTCGACGCGTCAAATATGAAACTAGCCTTCGCATCCTTCTTCAATCAAGTCACTTCCCTTCTCCGAGATGACTCTGACTCACCTACGCTGGGCCCGTTTTCGTCTCAGAAACCCACCATCCGCATCTCAATTCCCGCAACTACTTCCACCGGCAAGGGCTCAACATCGCTACCTGACGTTGAAGAGTCACTGCTCTCCCCACCAACCGCTTCGAATTCCAGCAAAGGCAAAAAGCTGATTAACCGCCTTCCATGGTCCACCATATACGTCGCAGATGAGCTCTGCGACCATAGGCTCCCCGCCATCGTACCCAGAACACACCATATCATCGTCATAAAACGCGGCGGATGCAGCTTTTCCGCCAAAATTAAGAATATACCTTCTTTCCGCCCCTCGAGTGACTCCCTCAAGCTTGTGATCATTGTTTCGTACCCCCAACCAGGCGATATCCCGCGGTCTTCTTCGTCAACTTCCAGCTCCGGTACGGATCCCGATCCCCCCACGAACCCCGTCCTGGATACAGAGGAGCCTTATCTTATCCGCCCTTTGCTTGACGAAGTACAAACTGTGGCTGGCGGAATTCCCCGCCCGAATCCGCTAAGCGTGATTCTTGTTGCCGGCGGTGATAAGACATATAACTACTTTAAGCATGCCGTGGGCGTGGGCCTTCGAAGGCGATATGAGATTAGGTCGCAGGGCGTACCGATTGGCAACCTAATTGTGATATGAACTTTCTGTTTATATATATCAGACCTCAATTTTTCTGTCTTCTTTTTCTTTTCTTTCTATTCCTTATATGTAATTTACTTTGCCGTTTTATTTAACTATTTACCCCTTGGATCTTCTTGTGATGACAAATATTTGTATATTGGGATGCAGGGTCTTTTTGGACCCCTTCGGTTCTTTGTGTGGATATATTTGCTTTCTAGTTGTGACTTGTGAGACGGGTTCCATTTGTTATTTAGATAGATATCCCATTGTTAGGAAGGATGAACCGCTCGAAAATGAAATACTGATCTCTCATATTCTCTGCTTGTTGGGTTTTGGAGCGCAGTGAGCATGGTGAACAGGGCCTAGCGGGTGGTTTGAATAATTTCATTCGTTGCAACAATAATGCAGAGAATTTCCTATCCGTGTGGATACCGCGGCTAGATCTGGAGAGCTTCGGAGGACTTCTTGTGGAACAAGCCTCTTGAGTCAATTGAGCAAGGTCTTTGCTCCTACTATGGGGCGCAAGATGGCCATAATATTATTCCGGCCAACAGGTCTGCCTCAAATCCCCTTCACGAGCACTCAGTCGGTTATTCCAAACTAACAGTCGCAAAGTTAAAAGCAGAGAGCTTCAATTTTGGGGCGGTGTCGGCTTCGGCAAAAGGGAGCCATTTCTCTTCCCTTTTCTCTTATTCTTTGCTTGCAAGCCTCTGAAAGCCTCCTCCTTTTATTCTCACACTTATAAAGTCAAGACTTTTCTCGTATTTTCCCTGAGAATCCATGTATATCCTTGACTCAAGAAGCTGATGCATCGCGCACCGCGCACTCTTCGACGCCTTTGACCTCGACTGCCTTGCCATGTGCTTCAAGCCGGGGAAGCTATTTCCTGATATGGCTAGTCGCAAGCCACGGCTCCATTTCTAGATGTTTTTTCTTTTTGCAAAACGGCAATTCGAAGGATGCGGGATGATATTTGTCCAATCACGGCTCGTCCAGCTAGTGCGCCCCTAGAGCCAGCCGAGCATGTGAAACGAAGATCTGGATATCCGCCTACAAAGCCCTCTGAAAAGGCTTCCAGATTCTTGTTCAATCGATAGCGCTCTCCACGCGGAAAGCAAATGCGGGGTTGGTGCAATGCATCGCCCCGAGGATCGACTTTCGCCGATGGGGCCCGGGAGCGGATTTCGAGGTTCCCTGCGGAGTAGTGTGCAATGAAAGGGGTCTTAAGCATCGGGGTTCCCTTCGACCACCGCTTTCGAACATGAGACCGTCTCTTCTTCAATAATCTGGTGGACTGTGCCATTGGCTTGGATATAGCATGAAGCCGGTCAGGATGGCATACGGTGCTTCAATGATATTGATCGGACTACTTGATCGAACTGGTTGTTAATGAGTACCTCTAAAAGTTCCTATCGCAAATATCCCAGCCCTCCGGCCTATTGCCTATCATGTTTTATGTTCCTCCCGAAATCAGGGCAACATGGCCGGCTCCAAATTACGAAAACCCTGAAACACGTGGCCCAGGGTTGATTGTTACCGTTCTACTTTTTCACATAGTTGGCACCCTAATGGTGGCACTGCGATGCTATACAAGAACGAGGATGACTTTTAGCTTTGGGGTCGATGATGTTTGGATTCTTCTAACAATGGTAAGCATGAAAAATAACCCCGAAACATTATCTAATTGGAGGGAGTTGACACAGAATAGATTCCTAGTACCGGGCTTGCTGCATGTGTTCTGACCGCAAATATCAACTATGGATGGGACCGACATATTTGGGACCTTGAAGCCGATAAATTCAAACCGGGCATGCAGCTAGCTACGGCTTGCTATGTTTTATTTGCCATTGCTACCTCCACTACAAAGTTGTCCTTGCTTGCTTTCTATAGGAGACTCCTTTCGCCACATTCCCACAAGAGTTATAAATGGGTCATCCTTATCATGGAAATATTGTCAGTTGTTTCACCTTTGGCATACGCCTTTGGCGTGCCGTTTTTGTGCAAGTATGTCACCTTAATTGTTTCTCACTCCATATGCTATGGAATTATTCATATTGACGACCCCAGGCCAATAGGTGCTGCTTGGGATTTTGCACCCCCTCTGTATAGACCAGCGTATGACTACCACTGCGTCGACCGGTTTGCCGTCACATTTGCGGCCTCCATCGAGAATGCCATCCTTGATCTTCTCACAATGTTAGTCCCAATACCGATCGCCTGGCAGCTCCAACTCCCTATGCGCCAACGGCTGGCCGTGATTGGAATATTTTGTTTAGGAGCTATAGTTGTTGCGGCTAGCTGCGTAAAGACCGTATATATCGTTACCGCGATTGGAGAAAGTTACGATGAGCAGTTTGACGCCTATCCGTTGTGGATTATGAGCATCGTTGAAATTGATCTCGGCATTATATGTGCTTCTGCCCCCGCGCTACGACCGTTAATCTCACGATATATACCCAAAGCTTTTGGCACCATGTCGCGCTCCCGTTCCTACCGTCGGCGAATGCCGCTATCTATAAATTCAGTGGCCCTTTCTGACAGGAGTCGGTATCTAAGTGACCCCTCAACTTACAAGCCTATGGTAGCGGAAAAGCCTCGTACGGCAAAAGTATACTCCGTGACAGAAAGCCGCAAATCCACCAAATCAACACCATCAATACGATCTCCCACTACCGCCAACAACGTAGGGTTTCCTGATGACGTTATACCCTCTGATACATCTGGAATAGAGTCAGAGTATGACTCCATTTCACAAAAGAGCCGCGTTCAATATACCCCTTCCCCAACCTCTCCTGAGCCCTATTATTCCAGAAGCCAGCATTCCCGGAAGGCTTCCGGGGGCTCACCGAGGAATTATGAAAATGATGTACGAGACGGACGGCGAAGCGGAAGCACATTTCCGGGATCTTCTGGTATGAATGATTATAAACTCGATGATATCGATGAGCAGGATGATCCCGCTTGGGAAACCGTCAGAGCTCCTTTGGACCGGGAAGAACGTGGGCAGCGCTGGGGCGATGAGGAATGGAATCAAGTAATGGGATTTCAGAGCAGAAGGGGTCAGCACTGATTGGCTGGCTCATAACGTGACGTTTTATACGAAATTCGGGTTGCAAATTAGGGATTCACATGCTTTTTGAAGCGTGGCGTTCTTTGAGGTGATGGCTATCATGGCGTTAGTTTAACTTAAAAGATGCTATATCGTGTAGTTGCTTTTTCCTTGTGCAAATTTGCCCAGTGTATGGACGACTTACTAGTTTATGTTTTTTTTTCCCTCTGTGTTTTTTTCTACTCTCTTTTGTTGTTTTTTTGGGTATCGATGAAAAGCCTGGTGAGAAAATATTAAATGTCCTCCACTTCCTATTCTCCGCTTTAAAGATGATATAATATTGGTCAGTGTCTTGTGTCAATCCCCAAAATTCTCCCTAGAGATATCAACCCCTGTTCTCCGCAATTCGTATGTATGTATGTACATCCATCGCCTAGGTGATTTTCCCGAGGCCCAAATCCTCCGCCAGGCTAATCAGTTGGCTCCCGTCCATCGGCAGCATGTGGGAATAAGCTTAAAATATCCGCCAATCACAATGTAGAATGCAGCCTCTGAACCATGGAATGTCCCAGGTCACTTACCAGAGCCCGCTGCCCACCACAAACAGCAGCGGCTGTAAAGTATATGAATGCGCTCGGCCATCGTTGACTCAATTATGAGGTTTTACCTTCCTTTATACCGGCACGTACAGGAATATATGATGATATCCTAGTTTTGCGATCTTTGTAGAACGAGGGGAGGCATCCACATAGTTTTACTATCCGGCGTAGAGGATTTTGCTCCGATAAGTTATGTATAATTTATTCCAACATGTCACTATTGTGCTTTTGTGTGATTTCACTGAAATGTACTGAATGTTGAGCTCTTTTCCGCAGTCAGATTTTAGTTACCTCAGTGAGGGGTTGAGGTCATATATATGTTAGTTCACACATATGTACAGTACCTCTGAAATTGGTTAGGGAAAAAAGTATAAAAGCAAAGTAAATGAAACACTCGAATTTTTGTTAAACTAGTTATTACCTTCGTACCATTCTGTTTGTCAAATGTTACGCTGCATAAAACATTGCTCGTTTTTGTCAAAGTACAAATTCCAATCAGCCATTTCTGCGGTTGGAGAAACAAATTCCACATACCCAGTCCAGTATTGTCGCTCAATTGATTGAGGAAACGAAACTGTCGTTGCTTTTCAAGTAAAGTATGAAAAGGGAACAAATTATAGGAGTACAATCATTCGGTTTGTGAGGCTAGGCGCCTCCCCCGTATATATCGTTCATGCGTTAAAATGAACCATCTGTGCCATCTTCTAATGCGAGGCAATCTTTTGCATGTTACGTTTCCCTATCTCACGGAGCTTCTTGCCATAGATATAAATCTAGATGCAACCGGTTAGCACCCCTGTCCCAAATTACGCGATTCAACTAAGGCAGTCAGACCAATGGTAGAAATGGAACACCTAGACCTAGCGACAAGAACGCAAGGAGCCCTATTCCCCAGTCAACTCCCAAGGTTTGGAAGAGTCGGGAGCCGAAAAGTGGAAATACTATATACGGTCAGTTTCCAACGGAGCTGACTGAAAGTGGGTGTTTCTGATATGAAGAAATACAGCTGTCAGGATGATACCTACCCCCTGCGAAGACGAAACGGAGGAAGGATACTGAAAGAGCTTAGTATATTATCTTAAAAATAGAAGGTCCTTATCTTACGTGAGGCTACGGCTGAAGCTGGGAAAGAAAAACAGTCAACAATGTAAAGTTGAATTGCGAGCTGTATATCAAAAATCAGCCATAGTATTCCTATAAGTCACAGGTCATTGGATTGTTGGCCTTACAAATACGTTCATGGCTCCAGCGGCGAATATTACGAAACCAACTAGAGGCTTAAAATCTGTTAGATCATGGAAGAGACACAAGCAGAAAAGCTGACTGGTAGAATGGGGAGAGGTAACAGCGATTAAACAAGCAAAAAGAATTACAAATGACAACTTACCACGATAAAGTGATATTTAAGCGCAGAAAAGCCATATAAGAACAAACCGGCGCCTATCAAAAGGGCGCCAGGGAATGCAGGAATCAATCTGATATGCCGTACATGTTAGCCGCTATCCAACATAAAGGGCGATAGAGAATTCAGTGTAGAACCTACCTAGACTCTGGATTGTAGTGCTTGTTGGGGCGCGTTTGGCGTTCATATATAATTTCATGTGCTTTAACCGTCACAATCAGACCTAGCATATTACCTATCCCCTGAGCTAGGAGGTCGATGCCAACAAACCCAGCTGAGTGGCCATAACCTTCTCCGAAAATCTCTGGAAACTATAACCACGTATTTGGTTAGTTTCGCGCACTTCGGGCAAATTGAAAGTGAGTGATTATTTCATACTGTTACTATGAGAAGATACACCTCCCCGAATACGAACGCGAAATATAGGGACAGTAAAAATAGCGCGGGATCGACAAGCAGGTATATCACTAGCAAAGTTAGCATATGCTAGGTATTGTGTCGAAAGATACGTACCAGGACGAATCGCAGATGAGACAAACCATCCCACCCGGTGGGTGGAAGGAGTATCCGAGCGCAATTCGACTACCGTATACAGGTCCATATCTGGATATAATCGCTTATTTCTCAGAAGCTTCCGCTCAAGAAGTACTGGAACATATGACTCTTTCATGTAAACAAGAGATATGACTTCTAAAGCTGCGGCAGCCATCGCCTGATATGGTAATATTTAGTAGAAAAATACAGTAAAAAATACAGTAACAGAAGAGAGGATGGCATACCGGGACCCAACAAGTCCATCTCCAAGACGCTCGTTCAGATATCCAGCCACCACAGGCAGGGCCAGCAACTGGCCCTAAAATTCTAGAGGGTGTTAGAATGAATACATATATTTGCGTTTAACAAAATGGGGGAAACGTACAGTAAGGCGGACATCAAGGCTGAAGCCTTTGCCCGTTCCTTGAGGTCCCAAATATCAGCTAGCACACCACCGAAAACGGCTAATCCACCAGAACCTCCAACACCCGCAAAGAAACGACACACCGCAAGTTGAGCTGCCTGTTAACCCAATTAGTCAACCAACCTCGATAACAACATGCGCTCGGAGAACGAACCTACATTTTGGGCAAATCCGCTCCCTAATGAGAAGGCAATGAACAAGATATTGCATGTACGGACGATAATAGTCCTTCCATATATCTCGCTAAGGGGCGCAGCGAATATGGGACCAAGGGCGAATGCCAGAACAAAAATGGAAACTTGGATGGCACCCAGAGTGGGGTTTTTAATACCAAGATCGGCCATGACTAGAAGGAGAGCCGGAGCAAATATAGTGCCTAGTGTTGTAAGATAAAGCTTCATTCAGCAAAGACATGGTTACGCTTACTGGCAAACGGAGGTAAAAAGCAGTAGCCTCCCATAAGGGTCGTAGTCGTCCACTTCATCTTCCGGCTCCAACTCTATTCAATGTTAAAGAATGCCGGGGGCACTATCGAATTCCTAGGAGACATAAGGGGTTATTACCCGCGGGTTTTCTTTCGACTCTGGATTTAGAGTGATAAGATCTTAGGGAACTAGGTTAGTCAACGGCTAAAGAATAGGTGCAATGGCTGTCAACGGACTTGCATACTAGGATCCAATTCGCGTAAATTCACACCATCATAAAATATTTTATCAGGATTTGACTCCCGCAACTTCAATTCTTCCTGGTACCTTTCCGTAACCAGCCTTCTTCGGGCGCTAATGGGTTCATTAGAGAGGTCTAGACGACTGCTAGCCTCAAAAATGGCATTGGGGTTCTCGGGGGAATCCCGCTTTTCCGTTCCTAAACCGATTGACATTGTCATTGTAAAGATAGCGAAAAACAAAAAGTAGACTAAGCTGGATGTTCTGGATTGACCCCGGAGGAGAACGGTTTATGGTAGCTTTAGGAGACTCATTCGATTATTTATCAGCGTTCGGAATGATGCTTCATGCTCCCCACCCCCCTCACAGCAACCCAAGTGAAGGATCTGGATTGCGTTCAGCCCACGTCCCAAGACAAGGAGCAAATATGAGACCGATGATGGAAGACATTATGCTGGCAAAACTCCGTCACTTGCCATTTCAATAGCAGGGAAGCGGAGTCCTGATCGTACTGTGGGAGTTAGCCACCCGACCATCGAATCCCGTACCACGTCGGCGAGATTATCAGGAGTCTCTCTGCTCACGCGGCTATTTGATGATCGTGGAACAGTCTAAACACAGCTCCTGTTCTCGCCAATTCTGAATCATCGTGTTGACCATTATTCTTAGGTCGTTCGCTGCGCGTGCTCGCTGTCTTAGACCTGCAATCATGACCTCATTCTATTAATCATCTGCTCATATTGAGTGCGTTTCATTTGCTATATCATTTCCAGGAATGGCATATTGGTGTAACAATGGTCATCAGGAGTGAGAAGGTCTCAACTCCTATAAAAAGGACCTTAAGGTCATGAGGAAGCTAGGAAAGCTGTGTATAACCTGGGTGTTAGAAAATCTTGGTCAGTATGAGCTTTTGAAGGAGGTTTAGATCACTTTAAATGTTGATTATTCGTGTACACCACTGGCACCAATGTTGGATCTGTTCGTGAGATGTTTTGGCATATTCCCTGCAGCCAGTCTCAAATCATGTGATATAAAACCGTGTGGTTGATTTAAGCGCGGCACTAAATTAGCGCGCCAACCTTAAAACGCATGGCTTCTTCCCTCCAGGAAATGCTCCAAATGTGGTTAGAAGTTCTCAGGTCCAATCAGCCATGATGAAAGCCACGGTCTGCTTTAAATGACAGTTTCTTCGTATATGAGATACGTATGCTCGGATGACGCAAACTAGATGTAGAAATTGCCGGACACATAGACTGCTCGAATTAGGGTCAGGGGTGTAGATAGGGGTCAATGTCGGAGAACTCATAGGGAGACAGTTGATGGGCGAGTAGTATGCGATATTTCTATTCCAGCCTACCTAGAGTGGGAATAAAAAGGCCATAGCGAAGAAATTGGGGGCCTTGAAAAAGAGTTTGGACGTTCTAACATCGTTCCAAGATCCGGGTATACACCCAGGCAATTTCTTCCTATTCTCGATCTTTGAGAATATTGGTCAATTCAAGCTCCTTATGTAGCACGACAACAGAAGTGGCCACACAAGTAGAAATTGCTAAGGCATAACATCAGCCGCTGCGTGAGTCACTTCGAAAGAAAGGTGAACAATGTGCGGGACGAAACGCCCCAATTCCAACGTTCAACCTCCTTCATAACCTCACCTTGGTTTCTACAGCCAGCTCACAACATGACCTCATATGTCATTTGTTATCCTGTACCTTACTGGCTCTATGAGGGATGTTAGACCTTCTTGCAAGCTGCAGCCAGAATCTCCATTTACTGAAATGATCGAACGATTGTTATCTTTACTGGTTTGACACATTGATTCTCCACTGCTGCAAAGTTATTCAGTTGCGTTCTGAACAGAGAATCATCGTCCTTTGAATTTTAGTAGTAGCTGCTCCATTGCGAATACAACATCGCTTTGCGCGGTTAAGAATTGCCTCTAGGCGCGGCAACAGTAAACGAGGTGCTATTCAATATCAGTAGACAGGTATTAGCTACATTTTGCATTGCGCAAACGATACGGCACATGATGGTTCAATTACTAGAAAAGCGAAAGGCGGGGGTTGCACGGAATATGTTTTCCATGGTATAGATCCAAGTATGGGTTCGATAGATGTTGCAATATCTTCACCCAATTCTCGCTTCTGCCAGTACACATAGGTTCTTTCCATCGAGTCATATCTCGAAATAAATTAAGCCACCAATCACACATTCACCATAAACTATTCAAGTAGCAAGTTTCTGTTTTTCAGTTAAAGGTATGCGCCTAGGATGAAATGTCCATATTCAAGCCTCGGGAATTTTGGCGTTCTGAGTTGTTGACGGCTCTTGGACTAGAATTGCAAGTTCCAGAATAACAGCGCCATAATCACACCAAGGCCCAAGGTTTTAGCGGCTTGGTCGATGGAAAGTGCTGCTCCCATGCCGGTGTCAGGAGGAGTATTGTTTGTGGCGGGTGCTGGGCCAATGGGCATCCAGCCGATGCCTGAAGAGTTGGTGCACGTGTCGGTAGAGAGAAGCTCGGCGTTCTCGGAAAAGGTGATATCGGCACACTATCGAAGAGAGGAATTACAGTTAAGTAAGCACCAAAAACGTGTTTCCGCCTCAGGCATAGGAGGCCATCACCGGATGAATAAAGTTGAGATGTACGAAAATAAAGCGTACCAAACGAAGGGGGAAACCGAGGAAGAAGGCAGGAAAGAATGAGAAAGAAACCTTACATTATACAATGCGGACCCCAGTTCCGTTAATTGGATAACTTGAAGGCTCGCATTGGACCCAGCGGTGATGCCCAACCCTTCTGGAATTCCGACTTTTGGGAAACATAATGTGCCATTCCCGGTTTGATTGAAACCTTCAATCAAAGAAATATTGAAGATAACTGTATTGTCAGAACCAAGGCCAAGATTCACGTAGGTTATGGCCCAGGGGTGGGTAGGACTGAAGAGAAGGGAGCCGCCGTCAAGAGGCCATTCTGTTCGGTTGGTTGTCACATTGACACCTCCGCCTAACATCATATTAGAAATATTGAATAAATGTAAGTTGAAAGGAGAGCAAGATTGTATGGCACCCAGCGGGGAAGTACAGATACGCACATGGTCTCTCCCACTGAGTTGAATAGGAATTACCACGCCAGAAAGGGTGTTTAACGGAGAAATGCGCAGAGACGAGTTGAAGTAGGAGGGTCAGGGCGAAAATGAAGCGAGTCATAGTCATATTTGCTTATCTGGCAGTAAATGTCGTCGTTGTTTTCTTGCTGCTCGTTCCTGCCTTGTGGAATTGATAGGAGAATGCCAATTGATGGATAATAGATGAATAGAAACTCTTGCTGACCCACGGATATCCAGGCTTTAAGAAGGAATGGCAAATTGTAAGATACCCGTATGAAAGGGTCGAGGGGTGGGGCGACGCCAAAAACAAGAAGCAAAGAACAAGTAAACCGCAGAAGGGGGCAAGCCCTGCTACAGCCACATCAACAGTTTCAATCTAAGATATCCAGCATTGAAACTGAAATTATGAAGCTAAAATCCCCTCCAAAATCAATTCAATTCCTTCATTGGTCCAGTGCCAGGGGAATTGGGGTGAAATGTATGCGAACGACTTAGGCTAAGCCATCGCGTGCGGCTTGGCAATGCCATGGATGAGGACAATTGAGCACATTTCTCGGGAGATCGTTCAACATTGGCCAATTGGTGAGGAGCTGGATCATCTCACAGCTGATATTTGCAGGGTCCGCCTGTAAGAAGGCATGGAAAATATGAGCTCAATCCACTTGTCCCCCGCGCAGTTTTGTCGGGATCCGGGATGCTGTAGGTCTCTGGACAGAGGAGATGAAGAAGCAAACAAGCCCACGACCTTCGATTTTTCTATGCATTTTGAACTCGCCCACGAGGTTTTGACAGGCAGTAGAGAGAAGCAGTTGACAGGATCCACATAGTAGGCGGGATGCTAGTTCGGCTTCTTATCCCTCGTCAGACGCTCGGGTGGGCTGTTTGCGCGAAGAGATGAGGTTCTTCAGCCTCAGGAATCCAAGGTGGGAGGTTTGGATCAAGATCTTATCAATCAGATAAGGGACAGGAACAGAAGTTAGCCTGCGGGTTCCGAATATACCCGCAGGTCACATGATCACCGCCCCGCCGGCTACAATCCCCCGCAAACAATTCCGCGATGACAAAACATCGAACTCCGCAGCGTCTACTGAGGTCATGTTGAGTCGACATATAAGAAACCAGATTATCTGCGGTTCCCCTTTCTGTTCTCCTCGTCTCTATTGCAAATTACCTTCTACGCTATCAATTGCTCCACGCATCGTAACCACCCAATCCAGAAGAATGTCTGATATCGTCCAAGTCTTCGCAAAGGATGCTTGCCCTCGTAAGTTTGGATTCCCATCCAACCCTAAAATACAATCATTGATTCGATTTCTTTTTACTGAAAACATGCCTATTAACTCCTTCTCTAGCTGCGGGCCCTTACGTATGTCCTTCGGATTCCCCAAATTTCATGTCGACTGGGACAGCGAAACTAACCTTTAATTTGCCCTTTTAAAACTATAGTCCCACGCTATCAAAGCGAATGGGCAGGTGTTTCTCTCCGGCGCAATCCCAGCCGATGAGAACGGGAATCTGATCGAAGGCTCAGTTGGAGAAAAAACTGCGCTATGCTGCAAGAACATTGCTGCTGTGTTGGCAGCCGCCGGGACGACCGTGGAGCGCGTCGTAAAGGTTAACGTAAGTTCCCCAAAGAAGCACCAGCACCCACCTGTCAAAAAACGCTGGGATTTATCTGTGGATCGCCTCATTTCCCGTCGTGCTTCACGTTAACTACCCGTTCATAACATCCGCATCTAATTACTAACTTAACCCTTCCGATCGCTTCCCGGAAAACGCACTCTCAGGTCTTCCTCATAGATATGAAAGATTTTGCGGAAATGAACGCCGAATATGAGAAGTTCTTCACGCATAAGCCTGCTCGCAGCTGCGTTGCGGTCCACCAGCTTCCAAAGGGCGTCCCTGTCGAGATCGAGTGTATTGCTCTGCAATAGAGGGGCTAGAATATTCAAATATTGCACATAGTACACCTCCATCTATATTATACCAGTGAGGTTGCAGGCACATATTGTCTATCTTCTAATTATGGCACTCTGGTGTATGAATTATAATAGATAAAAAAATATTAAAATATTAAAAGTGTCAATATGAAAACAAGAAGTAACTATCTCTTTCACGCGCTCCAATTTGTTCAATAACCTTTTGGGCTAAACCTGGAAGGAAATTATTCTACTCCGGAAAATGACGAAAAAGAGAAATAAAAAACAATCGGTTGGAAGCAAATTGTGTCCGTTAATTATTTCTCTCGCCGGGTTTCGGCCATTCCCGACTCCAACGTAATCCATAATTTCCGCATTTCACGCAAATAGGAAAATATTTTATTTATCATTGACCTGTAAATTACATGAAAAAAAATGGAATGATTTCCGCTTCATATTTTCATGCACGCATGCTATCACTAGGTGTGTAAAAACAAATATCACATCGGAAGTTATCCGTTCCTCAGCCCGTCCTTTTTTGTCAACATCGTACTCACGGAATCACATATTACTAACATGACAACGAAAGGGCGCATTTTAGCCTTGGAAAGGTAAATCCAGAGGCAGCTGCAAACAACTATGAAACATGGCAAGAGAGGGGATGTTAAGTGGAAACATTAAGGTGTCATAAAAAACGGCAAGGCAGGAAGGCTACCTCCAGATGAAAAGCTAAGGGGATTTTGAATTCGGGAATACAAGGCGAAAAATGCGAGGTATGTGGCATCCCGAGAAGATGAATTGAACGATGATGATATGAGCTTTGCTAGAAAACTGCAAGAAGGGAAATTGAAGCTATAATATAATATTGGTCTTGGGCTGTGTGTCGGAAATAACATAAAATGCAAAACGAGGTAACAGGCGAAGAAAACTGCAAGGAGATAAGGGGGGAAGAAAACGAACATCAAGCAACGCTTAAGATTTCCACACGCTAAACATACAACCCGACCCGTCCATACCCATCCCTTCTAAAATAGGGTAGCCGTGAAAAAGAAATTGAGGGGGAATCCATTCGTAAACACAAGTCATTTCCTATCTCCTAGAGATAATAGTTCGATAACACGATTCTACCTTCGCGGCAGTGTACCAACCATTCTCCCCCCACTGCCAGCCATTAAGCTCTGTTTAACGATTAAATCAGCAGCAGCGGCCGTCGCCAACCTCTCCTTCTGTCGGCTGCGATCACGGATATACGAGTCCGCCTCCAGTCGCATGCGCAGGATTCGAAGGATCATGTCATCGTTCGGCTCTGCTTGTGCCTCTCGCCATTTTTCCTCCTTGGCTTTCCTCATAGTGCCCAGGTTACGGGACAACATGATGCTTTTGCCGCGGCGAGTAGACGGGATACCAGCCGCACCACCAATTGCAGAGAATGGGCTGAGCGATGAGGACGTGGCGGAGAGTCGGTTTCGGTTGGTCTGTTGACGCGCTGCAGTCGCGGAGGCCATGCGTTCTGACGTTCGAATTAAATGATCGGTTGGTTCAAAGTAGAAGAAGAAGAGGCTTTGGATTTCGTGGTATTTCGGTGATTTGAGAATATCTAAGGGGACGCCGTTCGCTTCGCCGGTTTCTTCGTCGACGGCGTTGAAGAAATTGAGGAGCAAAAGGAGCCAACGGGACACGACGTCGACTTCTTGCTGAGTGAGCGGCCGTTGATTGGAAAGTTTGTCGGAAAGTGGAGGCACTAAAAGCGCTTCCACAGTAACCAGCACCTCTTTCCATAAGCGAGCCATGACCGTTCTCATGGCTTCTTCTGTCAGCGTTTGGTTCATAATCGAAAAGTTGTCGTCGAAATATGTGAACAGTGTGTCCAACGCGCCCTCGATTTCCGCCTGAGTCGGAGCTGAAGCGGTTGCTGCTTTGTTCCGATTAAAATAGCTGGAAACAGTCGACATAGTAATTCCTTTCGACAGCAAAGCTTTGAGAGCGCGACGAGAAAGACAGTGGTTGATATAAGCAGAAAGCTGAAAACACGCGTCAGCAAGTGATATCCAGCCAGGGATACGAGCGTGACATAAAATTGAACATACCTTTTCCGTTGTTTTCCGGGTCATCTCTCGTTCTGTACGTTTCAGAGTACGAAAGGCCTTGCCGAAGTAAAACTGGATATCATCGCGTTCGCCCTCCATACTCACACGAAGCAAGATTCGGCCTTGCGTGTCCAAGTCTAGCCAGTATTCCCTTGGGACAAAGTCTGAAAAGTGAGCGGGATCAAGCTTGAGAGCAGTGCGTCCCATATAATCGTGGCTCCCAACGGCGTCCCAGTCCCAGACCGTTGCAATGATGTTCTGGGGTCCCTTTGTAATGATGTCTACACTATCGTCCCACCGGGGGTTAAGATTGTCATAGATAATGCGGGTCTTGAAGATACGCTGGGACTCATCGGCCAAGGAAACGTAAGGGTCACTAAGTCCATCCATGTCACATCCCTTCAGGTCTTCTGCCTCGACAATTTTGACCGTGAAAACATAGTTGGTGATTTTCCTTGGCCGTTGTAAAGCAGGAGGCGTATGTTTTGCGAGCACATCCGCGCAAGCATCAACATTTATGTCCTTTTCAAGCTTATCCAACTGATGGAGGGCATATTCGATATTATTCAGCTTTACAAAGGACTGAAAAAGAAAAAGGTTAGCAATATACACAGCTAATATATATTTTTTTTCGCAAAGCTTACCTGGGGGAAGAACTGAAACGGTTCAATTTTTTCTTTATTATTCCACGCCTCCTTAGCCAACTGCACCCACTTCTCTTGTCGTGATTGCGACAAGGATGCTTCTTGTTCAGGGGTAAGGCGATCCATTTCCCTACTAAATTGTTGTTCAAGAACTTCGCAGTATCTCGCAATGCCTCTTCCGATTGATTTCGAAATGGCCGTCATGAACTTAGCATATCCCACGTCGTCATCCCAATTCAGCTGCACAATTTGACTAATCACTTCATTAAAAGACCGGAAAACATCCACGACGGATAAGCTGCGTCGTTGCTCTTGTGTCGGTATGTCAGTCGGTGATTCAGTACGGACTTTGAAGTCATCCTGTTTGATAGCTTGATTGACCCAATCCACGATCTTCTCATCAGTAGCCTGTATCCAGCGCCAAACGAAGTTGGACAGAAGTTCCTCGATTGGGATGGGAAAAGGTTCACTGTAATACTGTCAGCTAAAGAACGCGGAAACGTTAAACATGTGTTTAGCTACTTACCCAGGAAGTGTTGTTGTATAAAATTGGCGGATTTGCGCCAACTCTTTGTACAAATCAAAGCCATCCTGAACGCCAATCTCCTCGTTTTTATCTTGGGCTTGCTGTATAATCCTAGCTATGATGTCGCGTGCGTCCTCTGCGAACATAGGAAGAACGCATTTGGTCAGGATGGTTGCGGGATTGACGCTAGAAAAGTCAGTCTGAGGGCGAGAGACCAAGAATTTGCAAGTACATACCCCATGATTTCCGGGTTCTTCCTATATCTGTTCTGTATTCGTTTGCAAAGCTTCTGAATTCCTTTCCCGAGTTGCATTACATGATAAAACTCCCACACATCCTGATCCGCAGGTATTTCCTTGTTGAGGTGTTCTTGATATACCTCTTTTGCCTTGTCAACTAGTCCGTCATATACAGAAGAACGAAAATTCTCAACCTTGTCTGGTTTGGAAACAAAGTTGGGGTCAGCTTCGACATAGTTTTCAAGGATGTACATCACTGAACCTATAGGGGGAACTTTGGTGTCAAAGCAGTGCATCATCGTCTCATAGAGATGTCGAAGGAGCGCTTCGTGGAGAGAGGCAAGTAGGTGTGTCATTACACCAAAATCAGCCAGCGTCCAACTCTCCCTATTTGAGAGCAAGGAGACGATTAGACTACTGCTACGTTTCGATTTCTCCGACGGTGGTTGGTTCACAAGAATGAATGCCGAATCCAATGTGTCAAGGTCAATCTCCTGCTCCACATATTTCTCTCGGAAAACATCAAGGAGCAATATAGCACGACTAGAAGTTGGTATTCGCCAGCGAAGGCTTATTTCGTTGAGTAGATCCGTAGCTTGGTTTGAAAGGAGCGTCGTAGCTGGTGAGTCTGATGTCGAGTCTGATGCGTTGGTCTGTCTTTCCTGCAGCTCGTGGTTTACCACTTGGAGGAGTAGAAAACGGTAAAACGACCTAGGATCCGGGGGAATGAAGGTGTAAATATTAGGGTCATCAGCGTAATCATGGGACGCATCGGGCAGTGACAAAGAAGCAGCATCTATTGAAGAAATGTCCGAGGTGTCGGAATAACCGAGATCTAGTGCATGGGGGTCGCTAGATCTGGTATTGAGATGAGGAAGTGTGCCACCAGGCAGACTTGTTTTGGTATCGGGGTTTGACTGCATTATAGAGAACATCATCTGGGAGAGTTCGCCAGCCTCGGCTTTCTTCCACGCTTCAAAAGCTTCGGTTGAGTCGAAGTCTTCATTGGACAAAGTCCTCCTGGTATTCAGGTTGAGCTGCACCTGGTATGTTTTAAGGTCTTGCAGGGCCGCCGTCGCTGTCCATACATCTTTATACTTGTGTATATCTGACTGCACATACGAATTCCTGAGTCCAAACACTTTCGCCACAACTTGGACTAATGGCATGTCTTCGACCTTGTAAGTCAGGGGCACGAGTTCGGTAATTACGTTTCCATCCTTTGGGGATGCCTCCGCAAGGTTCTGATCATGCGCAAGCAATTTGGTCTCCAGAGTGGAAAGTTGGCTAGCCAGCTCAGGCCTATCCTTATCCCAGCCCTGGTCTTTGAGGACCAAACTGATGATCCTCACAAATAGAGCCACATGCCTATCAACCATAAGCTTCCAGTTGATATCATCTTGGGCCTGACCCTTGGAGAGCTCTTTTGTAGCATGGGTAACGAATATTAAAACCAGTGGTTCTACCCGTCTCTCCTCTCTCATATTCTTGTTAAAACCTGGCTCCCTCAACTGATTTAGAAATGCCGCAAACGTCCTCCTCACAGCCTCATCCTGGTAAGCTTTCTCCTTTTCGATCCCTTTAAACACTCCAGTCACTCGATTTTCGAGCCGGCCCATAAACCCATGAGGTAGCCTCGTGCTCTTGTTATCTTTGACGAAGTTTAGATCGGCTATTATGGAAGCTGATGATTTGTGAGCTCGCTGGCGGGGAGCTGGAACGCTCTGCGTGCGACGTGCCCTTGGTTGGAGAAGGTAGGCGAGATATGCAGCTCGAAGGGCATATATGTAGGCATCATTGTGGCTGACAGGTCTCTTTCGAGAAATGGAAACATTCCGAGAACGGCGACCTAGGCCTGGACCACTGTCGCTATCTAATCGTCGACCAAAGCCGCGAGAACGTGAGGATGCAGTCGACATGAGACCTGAGCACGTGTTTCCCTTTTCTCTATCCAAACGAAGAGGTAGCTGAGCGACGGGAGAGAAGAGATATAGTCATGGAGTCCTGCAGGAGGAGCCAAGTCTGCAGAAGTGGAATAGCAATGTCCTTCTTAGCTGCGTTGAATGCGGGTGTTCGTGGTTTCACAGGTTTACGGCGCTGGGGAACGCGTAGTTATGCAGTACAACGTTAGGTCGATGGCTGATAGAAGAAGAGCCTCAGCAAACGGTAGGAGACAGGCAGTGCTTTTTAAGCAGTTAAGGATGATGTGTGCAGGATGGATCGGGGGCTGGACCTGAAAGCCAAAGAGCTGGAAATAGATGTTGCTTACACTGGTGATGCTGACGAAAGGTTGGCAGTTCCGAGACACTTGTTGGTCTGGTGACTTGGCAGCTGCCCGAGTGACTGACTGTAGAAACGCGCAAAGTCTTATTGCGGCCTTCGAGTGTGCGGAATTCTCTGGCTATACCAGGAAATGTTAAGCTGGCAAATATCGACGTCTGATTGAATTTATTTTAAGTGTCGTGTGGTTGGATGGTGGGGGAGGGTTTGAGGGACGTGGTTTCAGTCTCAGTCGCATCCACCAACTTTAATTGCGAGCCAACCTAACCACGCTGACTTCTAGTTATACGAAACTGGGTGCTTATGAGGTGCTTGGCCACTACATCGTAACGTTACTACTGTTCGCTAGCTAAACGGTACGGGAGCCAAGCTGCTTCAAGATATCGTCTGCGTCCTTGGCCGCGACTCTGACGCTTCATCGCCCTACACTTGTCGCAATTGAGAATCTGATGGCTTGATTGTCCGATTTAGGACCCCTTGCACTCGAAGGATCACGAATACTGGGGCTGGGCCACCTGGGCCAAGTTTCAAACTTTATGGCGCAGCACTGTCTTCACAGCCCGCTAACTAGCTGTATGGGTGAACCGTTATTTGAAAGGGGGCGAACGTTGTCTGATTGCACATGGCATGTTTCTTGCTTTTGCGCTTTGTTGACCGAAATCAGTCAGCGATTTAGATTGGAACATATGTAATGTACCAAGTCCCGTCGATAACTTCGCCCTGGTACTGAATACTGAGGATAGCAAGAAGATTGTCGCTCGAAACTCAACTCTTCATCTGTTGCTCATCTGGGGTCACCGTGGCTACAATACAAGAAAGGTATGGCACTCTGGCGTACGTGGAAACCATGCTCTCCTTTCCCGATTCCAGAGATCTGGATCCTAATTGTGTTCGTTGAGGGCGGGAAGATTTGCTCCATGTTATTCAGAGGTCTCCTGGCACAAAGTTCGGTGATTCCATTTTTACTCCGGCTGCAACAGTTATCAGCCGGTCTTTGTGTGTATATATAATACGGTTGTACCTAGCATATAGGACGTAAACGACTGGACTAAAACGTAGAGTATACGAGGCTAAATAGCTTTGAGACCAAGAGTTAACTTGCAAACTCATCATCCTCATTGTTTGTATCACATAACGATTGTTAGCATAATTTGATATCAATTGGGAAAAGATAGCGAAGTTGACAAGTGCCATAGATGTCCGCCACAGAATGGCAGGACGTGTCTCAGAAGAGTATAGCTATGGGAAGATATGTCGAAGGTTGATGAGGTGTGCAGGACATATGCTGCATAGTACATATATTGCGCGTAGTCACTTTTTCTTTGGTGGCAGGGGCTGTCGTGCATCAGATGGGTACTAGGTCAAATGGGACTCAAGGCTTAGAGATTCTTCTTATGCCTCTATTCAAGGCAAGCATAGCAAGCATCAAAGGAGGGAAAAAACTGTTTGTTCGACGCCATAGCACAAATACTCTTATTTACATATAAATCAACTGCAATGCCTCCAAGCAAGATCACCATTTGTCTTCTCCCGGTGCACGAGCCTTCACGAAGTCAGCGTTTAGAACATTAACTTGTTGAGGAGCGAATCTTCAAGACCTACCCGAACAGTATTTGGTCCTCCAAGTTCCTTTTCCAGCCCACCTGGGAATGTGCGTGGCGCGCTAGGTTTATCGGGGTAGTACAGGCTGACAATCCCGCTGACGATTAGGAAAAAACTTCCAGCACACCCCAACAGGAAGAAGCCTTTGGCGGGCTTGAAGTGCGTATATTCTTCCGTGGAAAGTATAGTTAAGATATCATTATCTTCATGGACAGGCTCTCCGAAGTTTCTCCGGTCCTGCTTATCCCACCAGTCGCCGTATGGGTCGCGGAATTGGCGTTTCTGGCCAGGGGGGTTGTAATAGTTGTTATTCTGGAAAGGTTCGGTACTGTGATCAGTTCATGTAAAGGAGGTAGGATAATATTGGCAACCCACCATCTCTGGGTCTTCGACCGTAGTCTGTGAAGCAAATCGAATCTGGGAAACCGATGCATGTGGGTGGGCGAGCCGGCAAACTGCCCGGGATGGCAGCTTTGCTGCTGTCATAAATTGCCTCGACAACATCTAGCAGTCCGGGGAAGTTAGCTGTAGAGTCAATGGCATTTTTGATTAGGTATTACGCACTGTAGAGGCTCGCACGACGGCTCGTGAGACAGGATTGAGATAAACAAGGCGCTAGGATCCTGCAACGCGGGCCACAGGATGCGATGGTGTATCGACAAGATATCCGAACGTTCCAAGGGAATAACGAGATGTCCGGAAGCGGTTTGGCTCAATGTTGCGGGGGATCATGTGATTCTTATGTCAGCGATATTAGCAGGAAATTGCCTCCCTAGTCTGGGAAAAACCACTTCACACGCAATCCACCAGCGCAACGCATTTTTTTGTCACCAGCAACGCAAATTTGCCGATAACGATGCCAAAGTTTACATGCCAATTTTACGACAGACGAGCTATCGATTGATGGTACATCCATACATTTTGAACGCGTTTTCGTTGAGATCGTTGGGGTCTGCTGCGTCCTTGCGCCCCTGTCCTTTAGCTAACAAGAAATGCAAAACGGCAGCCTTCGAGGCACGTTCCAACATCACCACGACAGCGCAACATCCGAGCCTGAAGCCAAACTTGATGGTTCACCTCCTCCGAAAGCTCCTCCCGATTCCACTGTAGGGGATCCCGTTCCTAATAAGCCTAGGCATGAAGATGAAGAGCCCGACACCCTCCCGGGACCCCCGTCCAAAAAGCGGAAACTTGCAGACTCCTCTGGCCGAAGTACGCCGCGTCCAATATCTCCTCCGTGGAAGCGCGTGGCGGTTGATGGGCCCACCTCCTTCATCGAAGGTGGCAGGCGGAAGTCGTCTAGGACAAACGTCGTACCCCTCGATTTGCTGCCTCAGTCGGATAAGAGACATACCCGTTCTGCCCACCAGGACTACGTGAACCGATCGAAGCCAACTCGCGTTTCGCGACATGGGAATTCTCCGTTGGTCGCGATGACATCCCAATCTGAAACGAATGGGCGGCGTTTGTCTACAGGAAAGGTCACTACTAATGGCACTGAAACTACTTCCCCCAGGAAAGACTCTCTACGAAGCCCGAGTACCAGGATCCTGCTCGCGAAACAACAAAATACCCAAACTTCCGTTTCTAAAAACGGGTCGTCGAGAAACAGAGCTCCTAGCCTAGCTTCGTCCGGCTCCCATAACAAATCCATTACTCCTCTTACGAACGGGAGGAGTACTCCCAGATCTCACCGGGGCCACGTTACCTCTGCGGAGACGTCTCCTGTGGCCGCAAAACATGCGAATACAAGTGGAAGAAGTCGGGGCACCGAGGTTTCAGAGCGGCAAGGGGCCGGAGGGAATTCGGGTCCGATGTTACCAAGACTGCGGTTTAAACTCAAAATGCCGTCTCTAGCTACCCAGCATCCATCCCATGTTCTACCGGATAGGAAATACTCGTCATTTCGTGAATGGATAGAAAATGAAGCTGCAACGGACGATGAGGTGGGATTTTCCACTGCTGAGGCTGCCCTTGCAGAAGCTCGCATGAGATCGAGAGTTTGGGAAGCGGGGCAACCTGGCCAACTACTGAGTAAAGAACGCTGCTCTCGTTATATGACTGATCCGGCGGAAGAGCCTCCCCCCCAATACTCCCACCAAGATTACATTATCGCCCATGCCTTGTATTTTAAGAAATTGCTCGATAAGGAACGCAAGCAGCATCGACATCTAGCAAAACTATTTGCTCAATGGTGTGCAGAAGTGTGGAGGAAGCGAAATAAACACCCAGAGGATATATTAAGGGAACAGCAGGAAGAAATGCGTCAGAGACGTAAACAACTTGTTAAGGATTTGCAGCGTCAGTTTGATGCGGTCCGTGCAGAGGTGGAGAAAGCTCGCTTGGCCCGATGGGAGGAACAGAGAAAGGCAGAGGATCAACTTGCGTTAAACAAGGCTATCAAACAATCCACCTTGTTGTTTGAAATGAGGAGACCGGATAGACCGGACGATTCTCAAATTGAGGAGAGCCAGTCTGAGGTTCAAACGGGCTCGGAGTCAGATGAATCTAGCGGCGACGGAACAGAGGATGAAAGTAATATGTCGACGGCGTCAGAGAGTGAGGGGGATGACGATGACGAAATTAACGATGACGAAGGCTTGACGGCAGAAGAACTTCGTATTAAGTATGCGCATCTTACTTCGAGTAACATTGAAGTTGATGTCAAATCGAACCGTTCGACGCGGAGCCCATCGATATCCGTCCGTGATGCCTCTGCTGACATGGAATCAAACGCCAAAATGGAAGATCCGTTTTCAACATCTGCGAGTGATACAGGACAACGTGTAGCACACCTAGATGAAGTGGATTCAGTGCTGCTAGATGATAGCGACGAAGAGTCGACGGACATGGAAGATGACATGGGTGATAGTGACGAAAATCGTTCACTCTCCGATGAAAGTGGCGACGATGAGGCCAGTAGCAGTGATGAAGAAGGCCCTGGTTTATTGGGGTTTTTCACCACAAAAGTAGACAAAGTTGAGCAAGGAAGCAATTCCCACAAACAAGATCCTGTCGAAATAGACGGGGAAGAGAAGGATGATGAAGACGAGGTCATCCTTGTCCCCAATGGGACAAACGAACCGGATGGACAAGAATATCAGCCGATAGCACACGAGTCGACAGTACACGAGCCACCAAGTCAAGAATTGGCGCTACACGAGCCTACTCGAACTAATGACAATGGTATCAGCGAGCACGAAAAATCTCAAGTTTCTATCAATGTTCGCCCAAGTAGAGATGCCAGCAGCGAGCCTTCGCCGGAAACGATTACAACAAAGCCGTCGGAAGCTGAATCGGTTTCTTCATACGAACCAAACCAGAACGACTACAATAAGAGTCAAGCTGATAATTCGCCTACAAAATCATCTCTTCCAATAAAAACACCCATCCCGCACCTTCTACGTGGGACACTACGTGAGTATCAACACTTTGGTTTGGATTGGCTTGCGGGTTTGTATACCAGCGATATCAACGGCATTCTTGCAGATGAAATGGGTCTCGGGAAAACTATACAAACGATAGCGCTACTGGCACACTTAGCGGTTGAGCACGAGGTATGGGGACCGCACCTCGTGGTCGTTCCGACAAGCGTAATGCTCAACTGGGAAATGGAGTTCAAAAAGTGGTGTCCCGGATTCAAAATCCTCACATATTATGGTTCGCAAGAAGAGCGAAGACAGAAACGTAAAGGTTGGATGGACGACGACCGCTGGCATGTATGTATTACATCGTACCAGCTTGTGCTTCAAGATCAACAAACTTTTAAGCGACGGAACTGGCATTACATGGTTCTGGACGAAGCGCATAATATCAAAAATTTCCGATCTCAACGATGGCAAACGCTCCTCACTTTTAAAACCAAAGCAAGGCTTCTGTTGACTGGCACGCCGCTCCAAAATAACCTGACCGAACTGTGGTCTCTGCTCTTCTTCCTCATGCCCTCTGATGGTAGTGACACTGGTGTCGAAGGATTTGCCGACCTTCGAAATTTCTCTGAATGGTTTCGACGACCAGTGGAGCAAATTCTCGAACACGGAAGGGAAACCATGGATGATGAAGCCAAGAAAGTGGTTACGAAATTGCACACTGTTCTGCGCCCTTACATTTTACGCCGTCTTAAAGTGGACGTGGAGAAACAAATGCCTGCAAAGTTCGAGCATGTCGTGCCGTGCAGACTATCAAAACGCCAACGATACTTATATGATGGATTCATGTCGCGAGCCCAAACCAAAGAAACATTAGCATCGGGGAATTATCTTTCCATCATCAATTGTTTAATGCAGTTGCGGAAGGTCTGCAATCACCCTGATCTTTTCGAGACGCGACCGATAATGACCTCATTCTCAATGCCAAGATCTGCGATAGCCGATTTTGAAATCAAGGAGTTATTTGTTCGACGCCGCCTGTTAAGAGAGGATCCATTGAGCAAATTAGACTTAGACTTCTTAAATTTGGTACCCATATCAAGAGAAAATGCGTCAAGGAGACTTGTGGACGACACCTCGCGAATCATGGCCTTTGGTCCTCTCAGAGCACTGCGTGAGCGCCAATATAATCGCACTAACTGGCGCATGGAATTCGACGGGTCCTCTGTGAAGTCTGTGCTGACATCAATGGAGAATTCATCCCGAAAGACGAGGATGCAGGAGCTGGAGCGGTGCTTGTACTTCGAGTCTAAGCGCCACGGACAACGGCCACTATATGGGAAAAGCCTTATCGACTTCCTCAACATCAATATTGGCATCCAGCCAAAATCTCAACGTTTGCCGCCACGTCGTTCACTCATTGATTGGTTTTCGCGTCAATCTCCCGTCCTCGCTTCGATGATTTTGTCCCTGAATGCAAGGTCACTGGGGATGGAGAACATTATACAGAAGTTTGCCTTTGTCACCCCGGCAGCGGTTGCATCGGACATCACTACTGCGGCCCTGACACCTATCGAGTCCCGATACTTCAGCAAGGCGCAAAGGGTTCCAAACTATGATCCGTTCCATGAGGCACAGATGCGGCTATCAATCGCGTTCCCAGATAAACGGCTCTTGCAGTATGATTGCGGAAAACTTCAGCAGCTTGACAAGCTTCTTAGGAAACTACAATCAGGCGGTCATCGTGCGTTAATATTTACCCAGATGACCAAAATGCTTGATATCCTGGAACAGTTTCTCAATATACATGGCCACCGATATCTTCGCCTTGATGGTGCTACCAAAGTTGAGCAACGACAGATGCTGACCGAGCGTTTCAACAATGATACCCGAATCTTAGCCTTCATCCTCTCTAGCCGGTCAGGTGGCTTAGGAATCAATTTGACAGGAGCTGATACAGTCATATTCTATGATTTGGATTGGAACCCTGCAATGGATAAGCAATGTCAAGACAGATGTCATCGCATTGGTCAGACTCGTGATGTTCATATCTATCGATTTGTTTCCGAATATACAATTGAATCCAACATTCTACGCAAGGCCAATCAAAAACGGATGCTCGACGATGTGATTATCCAAGAAGGTGAATTCACAACTGATTACTTTCAAAAGTTGGATGTGCGGGGCATGTTAACAGACGCTGTTGTGGATGGGCATGACGAAGCGAGTGCGGCGATGGACCGAGTTCTTGATACCAAAGTTGTCGGCACCCCTCGAGCCTTCGAACAGGCGGAGGATAAAGAAGATATCGATGCTGCAAAGAATGCGGAGAAAGAATTGGAGCATGCAGACGATGGCGACTTCGAGGAGGGTAGCGCACCACACACTCCAGGCCAGCCCGGACCCAGCCAAGTCGGGACACCCATGGCAACGGAAGGCGAAGAGTACGAACCATCTGTTACTCATGCAGGAAATGCCAATACTCCCGCACGCCTTGGATCGCCAGCAGCTCAGGTTGCACAAGACAAAGCGGATGCAGAACCGGAATCCGGTCACATTGATGACTATCTGCTACGTTTTATGGAATGGAATGTGAAGGACGAACCCTTGGTTCTTCCCCCAGACAAGAGAAAAAGGAAGTCGAGAAGAGGACAAGAACATCGAATCAAAAGGCATAGGTGATATGTTCCACAGGCTGTTTACATTTTGGGTTGTTGATCTTTTAAAGGTCCTTACCCCGGATCCGGGGTATTTGGAGATGGCGAATGGCGTTTGGTATTTTAATTTGTTTGGGGCGTTGATGGTCTGGGGGTTGTGGGGGAAAAGAAAAGAAAAAGTAGGGCTCCTCATGATAGATAATTTTCCCCTCGTTCTTTCCCCTCCGTTGTATTCTTATTATCTGTTATACCTCTGCATAATTCCGCAGCCGACGAAATATTTTGCGCTCGTGTACATACGCTATATATATATAGTTGCTCCCACACAATTTTTTAAAAACCCAACATTGCCAAAGTATGGTGAACCATGAAATTGGGCCGCCCTGTTGTAAGGTTGAAGCTTCATTTCTCGCGCTTCAATGCAAATTTATCAGTAACTATCAAAAACGTCGTGGCCCTGATATCTGCGTTCTTCCGCATTATTTTCCAGTTTGGCGTAACAACAGCCCTTCCATTGGAACCTGTGGGGAGACCCACCGCCGTAACCCACAACACGTGACAACCGTAACTCAGAAGGTTACACTCATTCCAGCCGCCTCCATCACCTCTCCACGGCTCTCGCGTCTCCAGCATCCCATGAATTCCCAAGTCCAAGGCCCAAGCTGTTGGTAGCACAAGATTTCCTCATATCGATCGTGGTTTGCCGAGGACAACGATTGGCCTTTCCAGATCTCCATCCTGGCCGTGAGGCCTGGATGTGCCCAGCACACCTGACTCGTTCACCCAGCTGGGGTTGTCAGCATTCCAAGCTTGTCGTCTTAAACACGCCACAAGCCGCAAGCCACTGATGGAATGGCAAATACGGCATAGCCAAGGACGGCACAGATGTGATACGTCGAATTTACCTCCTGGTTTCTCTCTGTAAGATCTTGAAGCTGCGAATCATGAATAATACACACAGCCTTTCAGACTTCCTCCTCAACGAAGTCAACCAAACATTATGCCATTCAGGTGGACCTCTCATAATAATACCAGGGATGGAAACTGGCTGTCAAATCCCGCGAGACTTGACAGATTTTCGACCAGACCCCTAGACTGGATTGTAATGTCAGTACCGTGGTCGAAAAGATATTCCTGCTAACTCAACTAAGAAGTTGTTGGAATTCTGAGTCTTGCCAAAACCGGTGGCCAACTGTGAACTGTGATGTCTATCTTTCGGCTATTTCATTCAATTCAGCCAGCCCAAGGTGTATCAGCAGCCCTTGTCCGGGTTACATAGCTGAACATTCTCTAGCACTTCCCCCACCACCAAAAAAAAGAAAAAAAATCAATCTTGGTTGATCGGACAGGCGGCCAGAAACAAAATATGCCGGATGGTTGACCTTCGCGGGTTGTGAGATGATGTGAGGCGAGGGAAATGCGAGGGGAAGCGATGCCAACCACAATGAGATCGACCTTCGGGACATAGGATAGTTGATGGGGGTTCATGATGAAGCCAAAGTCAAAATGTCAGCCCTTGTGTGCGGGAAAATACACGTTCGAATGTAAAATACTGCAGAACAGCACGCTAAAACAAAATACCGAAGACAGAACAGTGGCTGACGCCCAGGCCAATATCTGCATGGCTCAGTACTCTGTACAGCGTACTCCGTACAGTACAGGGGTGTGACTTTTGGGGGAAGCGACTTTGCATGAGTTTTCTGTTATTCGTCACAAACTTACCCGCTCAGAAAAGCGCAATCAGAAATCCTATAGATTCTCACTGGCCGAAGCAGGTTGTCTCCAACAAAATACCCATGGCATACGGGCACATACCAGATCCAAATACTAGTGGTTCAGTTTTCGCTGGATGGCTAAGCTGTTTGATCAACGGTCGGTATTCTATCACCTGGATGAAGTCAATCCTCCCGACAATAGCATCCTTGCCAATGACTTATCACACCTCAAACCGGGTGTATTTACTGAATTACCAGCAGGAAAGTGTCTCCTGCTAGATTCTTTTCATCGGTTTTATACCCTTGATTCCCAGAAACCCGAGCGATCGGTTCCAAAAATTGTCCTTACAAAAGAGTAAGCTGGGGTTTGGGGGCATGGCTGGGCACTGGGTTCGCCATAGCTCCGGCCTAATCCTCGGCAGACTGGGCGA
>LDEV01002992.1:0-16416 GCA_001014755.1 Blastomyces silverae
AGCGACTTCATAGGGGAGATCGCGGCCCACAGCAGCGCTGAAGGCTTTAACCATGTGGAAAACGGTGCTGCCCTTGCCGGTGCCAAGATTCCAGGCGCGCACGCCGGGATGGTTGGCGCGAAGGTAGTTGAGGGCTTGGAGGTGGCCGGCGGCTAAGTCGAGGATGTGAATGTAATCGCGGATTGCGGTGCCGTCGTGGGAGGCGTAATCTGTAAAAAAATCATGCAGTTAATGGCGGGTTGTCAGTTACAAAATATGGAATAGCAGAGAAGGGGGACCGGTGGGTCAATTTTCGGATATTTGAGGCACTGACCATCGCCATATACAAGGAGTTTCTCTCTCTTTCCTGTGGCTACCTGTGCTAAGAGGGGTAGCAAGTTATAGGGTACACCCTGGGGGTCTTCTCCCATGATTCCGCTTGGGTGCGCTCCTGCGGGGTTGAAATATCTCAACAAGGCGCCGTTCCACTTCTCAGCCTCTCCTGGATTCCCGGCCTTGATGGCATTATTTCGCTCTGAGTTGATGAAGTCCGTAATCGCGGTCTCAACAGCGAATTTGGTGTTTCCGTATGGGTTGGTTGGGCCAAGGGGGCACTCTTCGGGAATGGGTATCATGTTAGGAAATCGGGTTGCGTCACCATAGACGGTGGCAGAGCTGGAGAAGACAATGTTCGTGACATTGTGTCGCTTCATTGCACGTAGGAGGCATATCGATCCGTAAACGTTGACGTAGTAGTAGTCGAGTGGCTTTTCGCCCGATTCGCCAACGGCCTATTTCAGAAAGTAGAAGCGTAAGCAAAACACCCAACTGTATGAGCTTCTCTATTTTAGAAGATACAACAAGCATAAACTGCTAACTAGACATTTCATATTTCCGTTTACATACCTTGAGTGCGGCAAAGTGGATGACGCTGTCAATGTCTGGGTGTTGCTCAAAGGCCTTGTCTAGATCAGCCTCATTGGTGATATCGACCTTGACAAAATCCGGGCGCTTGCCACAGATCAACTCGATGCGATTGATGGCTTCATCAGAGGAATTGTACAGATTGTCTGCGATGACCACTTTGTATCCGGCCTCGAGTAGTGCCAGCGCGGTGAAGGAGCCAATGTAGCCGGTTCCACTACATGACACGGCGCGCAGGTCAGCAATTGAAACCAATGAGCAAGGGAAAGTCGATCGAGAAGGAAAAATGGGTTACCCAGTAACGAGAACACTGCCAACGGTCATGATTTAGGCTGGGATGAAGTTTGCTTGAGCTGTATTGGGGGGGATATGACAGTTGTGGAGGCTATAGCGGGGTATGTTACCGTCTATTTTGAGGTAAGGGGGGCCAAAGGAACAGAAAGAGCTGAAAGATGAGATTCAGAGATGAAGCTTCCAAGTGACGCGATCCTCACTTATATATTTTGGGAGGTTGTGGAAGGGAAAATGGACGAGGAGCGTGGTTGGGGAGGGCTGCGTGGGCATGGAGGGGTAATTGGTCGATCATTTTTTTGATGTTGTCGTCGTCGCAGCCCTGGAGCTCTAAATCGTAAGCCGGTTTGCTAAGTTACTCCTACTTACAGGCCCCAGCGGCTGATCCCGCCAAAATTGCCCATTAAACTATTCGCATTCCTGTTTCATATTGATTTGGCTGCACCAAGTTCCCGCTCTCTGCAAATCTGCATGCTGGGATTTCGCTGCGTTCCAATCAAAATGTGCGACACATCTCCCTCGAGTCCCATACTGGCCTCAGCAAACCAGGTACATGTACATACATGTACTGTACCCGCATCTCCACCATGTGTGCAGTACAGCCACTAGTTAGTGGGGTCTGGCTTCATTTTGCATACGCAATCAATTCTGGGTGAGAGTGTTTCGAAACTTTCGATGCACGATGTCCTTTCACTACTGTTTAAGAGACTACGTATCAGGTGGTTGGTTCGGAACAAGAACTTACAGATCCGCCAGTACAATCAATGTTCATCCATTTCTGATGGCCTAAACCCTCTTCCAAGGTTGCCAACAGGAAGACCGGTAAATATTTCCTGCAAACCCCTGAACCATAATATGGTAGAATGGTTGATCGACGACTTCCCGTCTGAATCTTCTACCTAGTAATCTTCGCGGACACGTGACTATCCCTCCGCCCATTGAAGCCGGGCAATGATTCAAAATCTTTGGTGAGGAAATATACATGTTTGTCACAGTTGGGGCCGAAGACAAGGAGTAGAACCTTGGCTTCACTGTGGTCCTTTCGGGCAGGATTCCGCGTTGGCATTTCACGTCGAGGGGAGGGAAGAAATTGGCTTGCCCAGTTCAGGTATGATCCCTTACCAGTAACTAGAGACCTCGTCGAATCCAATCCTTGTCACAAATCGCCCATCACAACCATGAATTCTTCTGGAGAACACCCATATACTCCATACAGTTCCCCCACCCACTCACCAATCCGAAGCTGATTGCTACCGCTGACTCAGCATCCTGCTGAACAAAATAAAGTTATTTAAGGTTGGCGCTAGTACCAAATAACTGACATCCTATGATCTGGAAGGTGTGCCAGGAGGTGAATACTGTTCTAAGGTTCGATTTTAATATATTGGTCAAAGGCCTTCTAAATGCCCTGCTCTTCTTCCAAGTTCCTGAGATCTTTTTGAATCATGAAAGAAGCAACAGATTCCGGACTTCTACAATTCTAAGAGATGGCTGTGTTTAACTTTATCACTGTCTAAGGACTCTATCATCTCTTTCCAAACTGCTTTATTATTTCAAAGGCGATACCTTGGAAGATGTCTTCTGTTCCCGCAAGCTCATATGGAGCCAGTCCCCTTCGGTTCCCAATCACCCGGGGAGAAGTCGATTAGTAGAAGAAATGGATACTATATCCAAAATACGCCTCCTTTGCGGGGTAGGTTATATATAGCGGTGATTTTTTGAATTTCGCTGAGTTCATGAAGTTAGGTAAATAAAAAGAAGTAGTGTTAAAAAGGTGAAATATACAGCGAAATAAAGAGCTCGTGTAAGTAATAAATACCAAATAAAAATGACTATAAAAAGAAAAAAAAACGCAGTGCAAACAATGCGAGTATCCTTTTTGTTGAGAAACGGGGAAACCCAACGCAAGATTATCGACGATGGCACAAAGGCCGTAATCAATAGTAATGGTAATAATAATAGAAGAATCCACAAACGAAAGCGCGAAACCTGGCCAAACAAGAAAAAGAAAAAGAAAAATACAACAAGACGCAGTTGGTATCTCGCCACATCAATACTATTAAACAGTATTTTAATTTCATATGATAAGATGCCATTTTGAACTTTCCCTCACAACTTATATCGCTTCCTTGTTTTCGAACGAAGAATGGAAAGAAAACTCGAAATTTTCGTAACAAGGAGTTGAAATATCTCGTAGGTGTATGTGTGCCGACAGTAAATTGTTCAATATCCGTCATATGTTTAGGCGACTTCCCTTTGTGCTGTTTTAGCTGTTGTATAACGTTATTGAAAACCACTTTGCGGAACGGTTTACGAAGGTTTAATTATAAACGATCAAAAGAGGAGTGTATCATCGTAGCTGTATTGGTCGAAAAGCCTCCAGTAGGTATCTTGTGGCTGATTATTGTTCTACCCCAAGAGCTCGACATCTAGCCCGATGGCTCGCATGAAAAGGTTGACATTGCCAAGGCGTTGGCTGGCCATATCCGCCGGAAGGGTTTTGCTCTGAGCAACGGTTTCCATAACTCGCTCCCTGCAAAAAGCAAACAGAGTCAGCAAAGGGTCCAAGGCAAAAATTATTGAATATGTTAAGGAGGCACTCACTTGACAGCAATAACCAAGCGTTGCTGTTGTTCTGGGCTGGCACCAATACCTACGGCAGCTAAGAACTGCCATACGTACATGTCATCGCCACTGTTAATGGTTCCAGGGAAGATATCGCCAAAGACAGGCTCTAGCCGGTCAAAAAATGTGTTATAAAGCTCCGTCCATGACTTCAACAGCTCGTCTTCTACTGTGCCACCTTCTTTGACCAGTTCCGCGCGGCTAAGCAACATGGTCAGAACTCCAAGACCGACTCGAGTCTTCGCCACTGTTTGGACGTGAGTCTGACCAATGACAAGACCCAGTAGGCCGGTAATAATATTAATCGGCGCCTCGTTAACGTAGCCAAGTAGGCTGGGCATGACAGCATGTGAAAACAGGTCAATTTCTTCCCGAACAGCCAAAGGTGGCTGAGATTCTCCAAGTTGAAGCTGTGCTCGCTGGACAACATCCAACGAATCGAGGTGGACAATGATCATGGTGAGGATGGTGACACGCTGCTCTTGGTCAATTTGGCGGAAGATGCGAGGAATGGCCTTCTTACCCTTGGGGTACGACAAGAATGCAATGAAGGGATGCGGAGTGGACGAGCCAGGAACGATCGGTTCTAATACTTTCATATCTGACCAGAGTTTCTGGTTGAGATTTTGCATCTTCTGTCTCCATTCCATATGCCTTTCGACTGATCCAGGATCACTTTCATCGGGGGGTGGCGGCATACTTCGTTCATGGTCTTCCATTTGCATCAGAGTTCCATATACATTTTCGATATTTTTCAGTATTGATTTCCTGTCACTGGCACTCATCGTAGTATGGTTGCTCTTTTTAAGATTAGAAGCTTTCTGACCGTCAGAGCTATCGGGGCGTTTGATATTTAGCAGAGGCTTAGGTGTTTTAGCGTTGCTAAACGATATTTTGCCTAGACTTCCTTCAATTATCAACTGCTTGTTTTTCGGTCTCAATTTAGCTGCTTCCACGGCCCGTTGAACCTGCTGTTGCATCCGCTGCATATGATTGTCTCCTGTGTAAAATTGTCGCCTTCCCATGCCCCCCGCAGATCGCCCTCCGGTTTGGAAAAGGTAGGTCTGCGCGAAATGACCTAGAGGTTGGCGAGGGTGTTGCCTAGGAGCTCCACGGATCTGGCTGTAAACTTGGTAATAGAAGTCCTCAGACAGCGATGCCTCGCTCTCCGGATCTGTCACGTTCCCTGTTGCGGCGACCAGCTGCTGTAACTGTATACGAGTAATGAAATTTTTATCTTGCGGAGTCATTAAACCGTTTCCTTTGGAAAGAAGGAATATCTTGTGATTCCGCTTTGCGCGTTTTGCATCCTCAATCAAATTGGCTTTTCTCTGCTCCTCAGTCAGAGGTGATAAATTAGGTGGCATGCCGGATGTCGCAGGTAATTGACCAGGAGGACCCATAGGCGCCTGTGATTTGGGGTGGTGGTGCTGGACTTGTCGCATTGGGCGCTGCGGTGCGGCACCTGGCGGTGGGCGATTTTGATGGTGCATGGGTGGGGGAGGCATTCCGGGACGAGGTAGCATGGCTTCCATAGGCGGGAAAGACTGTTGACGTTGGAATGCCTGGGCTGCAAGAGCATCCTTTCCCAGCTGAGCATATTGCCGTTGTTGGTCAAGGGGTGGAAACTCCTGGAGGGACGATGGTAGCATACCATCGGGCGGAGGGGCAGGTCGATCGTGGAGAGGCATGGTAAGGGGAACCGTCGCTTGCGGGATGGCGCCCGGAAATTGAGGAGCAGTTTGCGGAGGCGGTGGAGGAGCGGAGGGTTGCTCAGGCTCAGTTGCCAGAGGTTTCTTGCTCTGTGCCCGCATTTGCGCTTCAACTTCTTCCAAACTCATTACCTTCTTCGCTGGCGCGGCAGGCTTGGAAGGTTGAGTACTATCCTCTGCCTTGGATTTTTGTCCCACATCCGTGCCCCAAATAGTTGACTTCGCCTGAATCTCAGGGATATAGCCCGGGTCATGATAGAGCTCATATCCAGTCCGCTTAGGCTTGGCGGGAGTAGGAGCTGGAGATTTTGGCTTGGATTCCCGGGGAGGATGTTTCAACTTATACAACATCTGCTCCTCATCGAGCACGTTTGTCATCTGGGCGGTTTTCCCGTAGAAATCGAAATCTTTCCCTACGGACTCCTTCTCACCCTCTCCTCCACCAAAAGTGTCGTCATTAAACGCATCTTGGTCCTCGTCCAACCGGTCGCCCAGTCCATCGTAGGTGTCTTCGAAATCAATTCTTCACACCAAAATTAGTAAAGTCATCACCACCTAGGCACAGAAAAAGAGGTGGGGAGTTATACGCATCGTCATCATCTTGCGTGGTGGCATGGGCAACTTGCGCGAAGGGGTCAGGGTTCTCGAAAATACCCCGCGTTTGCCGGCCAGAGGAGCGATCCCTCGGCAGAGTCGTATCAAAGCCAAAGAAAGACATGCTGCCTTGACGGCTGGCAATCAAAACTGAGTGATCAACAGTAGAGAGTGCCGTCTCGTTGTCGGAGCCTGTTTGATTTCCGCAAGATTGTGTTCGGTTTGCGAATCAAACATCAACTTTCGCCAGCAAAAGCTTAGCTAACCACTTGGTCCGTGCGCGATCCGCCTCACGTCTTCACCACACCGAACCTCAACCAGGCTTGATTTATTACTGCGGAATAGCATCTCGCGGCCCATGTCATAATAACGATACAAGAGGCTCTTTGGCGGATTGGCACCTCAACTATCTACTTGCTCCGGACGTGTGCGGTAATAGCCTAGTTTGATGGCCAAACAACCTCACATTGGCTGCTAACTGATAACCAATCGACCGACTTGGCTGTAGGGTCATTGTTACGGAAACTGCTTCAAGATATCACCATTGATTCTGCATGTCACAGGTAGCTTCGCTTTAAGTATTTGAAAATTAACATGAAAATCCCAAGCTATGAAGTTAGGGCCTACTATGGGCTCTAATCAATCTTCGCACACCATGTATGTCTGCAACGTTGACCCTATTTTGACAATTAAGGGAAAGAAAGGAAGATATTCCCGGACCAATCAAAACCCAATCATCCTCATCCTCATCCTCATCCTTACGATAATCATAAAGGCGAGACTCGAAGATACCCTACGATGTCTATATCACATGGGTGACTAGATGGCCATGATTAACCTCACGTTTGGGACGGCGATGCAGAAACGCTACGTTGACCTTCTAATGCACTAGCTAATCGTGGAGTTTGAAATACTGCATCAAGCGTGCGAGTACGGGACAATAGAGTGGAATTCTACCAGTTTCCAACCTTGGAACGCTTGGAAATCAACGACGTGACAGTTCTCTGTCACGGCCATTCCAAAGAGCGAGGGCTCCGACGACTAGATATTTGCTTGACTAGCATTCGCGCTCAATTCGATAAATAAGCTATATTAGCGGTTTCTCGAAAATTTTGCTATTTATCTTGTCGAAAATTAAGGGTTGGTTGATTTTTGGATTGCGACATAGTCCACAGCTGGATTACCCCATCGTACTAAACGCTATGCACTTTCATTTTAGTATCGTATTCAACCCCTCGAAATTTCCGCTGTTGCTGAGGAACCGAAGAGATATTCCCTCAGATTGAAGAGAGGTGGCTATACCACCAACGCGTTGGCATGTATCTTCGGAAACCTCGATGCGGTTTCCGGCTGTCATTAGACCGCTATTGTCTGATCCAAACGGTTAGAATTTGCCCGGTTTCCAAAGAACAACAGAAGCGATTGCACTGGAGAGTATCGCGAAGTCATATAAGGCTAGCGTCCCCAACTTGGGTATCACATGTGCCTCAGGTCAGGTTCTGCTGTTAGCTATTTAGCCCAAACAGCCTCCTCACCCACCATATCCTCCACAAAAGGGTTTCCTGGCTGGTAGAGAGACGAAAGTCTTTTGGCGACAGATCCCCAAATATATTCAGAGTACTCTCCTTTGGATTCCAGAGGCTTGGGCGGTGCCATGAGGAGGTTTGCTATCTGAATTCATAAAGAAATTTGATTGATAATATTATTCATAAGACCTTCAAGGAACTTTCTCTTCTTTCTTATAAAGTTCTTCTTGAAAGGGAGGATATTGCCAGCGATGTAGAAAATAATCACTATCCGCTAGGCGGTTCGGGTTATTCTTGCGGGCAGATTCACCAGGACACAGAGCAGATGTAACCGCGTAGGGAGGGTTGAAAAGAACGGCATTGCATATGACAGTGGATGAGGGTCGCTCTGCGTGTGCGAGTCATCTTATACACCACGGCGCTGATCCCGAGGCAACAGATGAGGATCAGGTTTCTGTTATTTTAATCATAGTTGTTCATGGGGTGCCGTGGAGAAAGCATCCGTTTATCGCCTGGTGTCTGCACTATCAGCTAGCCTGTCCAGGAATGCATAGTCCCATTGACTGAGTGGGACACTCTAGGATCCATGAACATATTATCCAAGCAACTACACGCAACATATGCTCATAATCCCACCGGGATCCCCAATCTTTTTTCTCGGGAATTCTGATGTAAATAACTTGAACAGCTTGGGTAGAGAAATTGATAGTAGAAAATGAGTAGAAAAACTAATACCATCATCAGGCCGACAGTCATGAATCATAGTGACGGCTATGGTGCCAGACACAGATCCCTCTTCCTCCGTTGGCAGCATGTCGTTACATTAAGGTTCTTTGGGATCGTCTGGTTGAGTGAAAATCAAAGATCCGCCTACCAAACGCGCGTCTCGGTCTGGGGCCTTTCCCGCGCGGCACTGCCATCAGTGCCATCCCCGAAATCAGAAGCCTTGAAATTTTCAGGCCACAGCAGTAATCACTTATTACATACCATAGGCAGAATTCTAATTTATTGGACGTTTAACTAAGTCTTATTTGCAACTCAAATATTACTACACTATTGCATTTTCTTTATGAGGAACCCTTTTGTAATAAGTAAGATTGGCAGCGTAAATGTCACCACACTTATTTGTTAGAAGAAAACTGAAACTAGATAGGAGAGCAAAAATGAAGCTTACTCAAGTGATTGCTTTACAAAAACTCAAAAAGTACGGCACCCTGGTAAAAATAACTGCGATCATGGAACATCTATTTGACCGTTGTTTCAACCGTATTGATACTCTGGTGTCTTGAGTTTGGACTGGTGGTTATTTAGATATCCCTCACCGCAGCCGATACATCCTTCAACCCTTTGCCTTGTAAAAAGCTTCATTATCCCCAAATCTTGTAGGTTTGCTGTAGAGCGCACAGCCAGACATTTTTCTTGACACCTCCTGTCAAATGCGAATGTGAATGCATCGCGCAGCTCACATAGATGCATGCAGACAAGTACTAAAGTTGACTTGTCCCTCTCAGACTTAGCTTCCCGCGAGCAGGGTGTAGCCCCAAAGGAGTTCTTCAAGTAAGTTGTAACATTTAGCAGTTTGCACTGCTGCTTTTTCCCAGACCTAGTGGTGTTTAGGGCGATGCTGTTGACCTGCAAGATCCACACATCTTAGCACGCTGAAAGTGTGAACTTCAAGCCAAATATGGAGAGTGATTTAGATTCCATTCTGGTCAAAGATAGCTCTACCCTCCCTGAAAAATTCAGTGATTTCTCAAGCTTGTTTTGTCTTTTCAATCGGGGCGGGTCTAACTAAATTATTTCTTATGGCCTTGATTGTCATTCATATGTTGTTCGTGAGCCCCGGGCTGAACTGATAAGGGCTGGCTTGGCCTGTTTTCTTCAAGGCAGTTGATGAGGTTGGAGGCCAACAGCCTGCCTCTTCGAAACCTATTGCTGAGGCGCTTCATGCAGCTCTACGCTGTAGTGCCTTTGAGCCGGCGGGTGCAAATCGACTGTGGATATTCACTAGAACCAGCATCGTTGATAATCTATCAATACCCATTGTATGTACCCATTATAAGCCTTTCCTAATCTCCGGTATGTTGAGACTCGGAAGATTGTATCCAAGTCAGCCCGAAAAGATATTGCACGTGCGTGCTGCTTATGTGTAAGGTTGTGGCGGTTGGAGTGAGCGCCAAGACGACTCCAGCAAACAAAAATCCATCAGATTGATGAGATTGGGGATTGGAGAGAGAAACCCTGAGGAGGCGAAGAGGATATTTTCTTTAACACGCTAAACTAGCCAAAGGCGCTCCCAATTCGCTGGGCGCGTTAGTTAGACCTGGAGCTGACGAGCCTGGACCTCATTAAACACATGCTCGACTAGTAACTGGGTGTTTTGGGCCTTGGCGTTAGTAGGCCATTCGTATCATGTATGTACGAATGGGCGACTACATAAGGCTGCTGTGTCTGAGACATGGCCCAGCAGCTGACGAGTTACGCATGCAGAGGGAATGCCACCCAGAGCACAAGGTGAAACCAGGGAGTTGGACGAACTGCTCATGGAAATACCATAAATACAAGATATCATCAGGGGCAATCGTTGACCGTATCGCGGGTGGGTAACTAACCCGATACAGTACTTTATTTTCTTCGGATTTCATGTGGCCAACCCGCTGCACGGATTATGTTGAGCAAAGGTGAATTCACAGGTGCTTTGTTTGAGATCCGAGAAGCGGAACCAAGGAATAATACCATAGTGGAATAAAAGTGTTTAACTCATAATGCTGATTGAGAAGCATTCCATGAATTTCCTTTCGGCCGTTTTGGCGGAGGCAAAAGCACGATGTAATAAAAATGTAAACACAATACCAGCCACGTATGTATTCCCTACGGAGTACAGTAGCATCAAATTAAATTACAGTCCCATTACTCCGTACATTACTTTCGCTGCCAGCATCTGATCGTCGGCCTGTTATCAATTTGTTCAACCTCCAGAACTCCCAGCAACAACGCAAGAGACCAAGAACCTCCCTGCTGCAGAACGATCTTTCAAGTTCTTGACATATATCTCTCCTCCGCGAACTCTCTAGCGAGCCAACGAACTGTTCACTAGATTCTCTACTAAAAGGCCCCTTAAAGCCTTCCGCCCCTGGCCGGCTCAGCCAGATGTGATGCGCCTCCAGGATACTGTCCTCTTCTAATCCCTGACCACCGAATTCCAGCCTCGTTTTTGCTTCGTGACTTTTTGCTTCGGCCGTTTACGCAAAGGAAATTATCCATAACTGCCAGATTCCGACGTGAAGTGGATGGACCTCTTGACTTAACCTAACCCGATACCAACGCCCCAGTGTTTCAGGTCTCCCTAAACCATTTAATTTGAACCCAGTTTATTATCCTTTCCCGCTTGCCATCTAAAACAAAAAAAAAAACATCGAAACAAACCCTCGTTGTGTGTGAACTTGAACGTGGTTATTAGACCTGCACCGTGATGAATTGGGTTTCTGGGAAGTACCTACGGTACATTCTATTTGCAGTTGTGGTTGGTTTCTCTCTGCTGTCCATTTGAATTCTGTTCCAGCCATTCCGGGAAACTGACACTGACATTGTTTTTTATTTTCGGTTCGAAAGGGTCTTGCGCTTCTACATTTCATATCTTACTCCTCATTACCTGTCCCGAGCACCAGCGATGTCGTAACCAACCTCAAGCCTGGATCGCAACAAACCAACCCTAACCCCTCACCTCAATCACCACTTCCAGAAAAAAAGCCAGACGAAGCTGGGAATGTTACCCCAGCCCCAAAAACCCCTTCGCCGGCTCCAGCGCCTGCCTATGAACGGGTAAACGCAACATTTGTGACATTGGCCAGAAATGGGGATATTTGGGATATCGCCAAGTCGATCCGCCATGTGGAGGACCGATTCAACCGAAATTATCACTATGACTGGGTCTTTCTTAACGACAAACCGTTCAATGACGAATTCAAGAAGATAACATCTGCTCTTGTATCGGGGAAAACACATTATGGACTCATTCCGACGGAGCACTGGTCGTTCCCTGAGTTTATCGACCAGCAAAAAGCTGCCAAGGTCCGGGAGGAAATGAAGGAGAAACAAGTCATCTATGGAGATTCAATCAGCTACAGACACATGTGTCGTTATGAATCTGGATTCTTCTTCCGCCACGAACTGCTCAATCAATTCGACTACTATTGGCGCGTGGAGCCCAGTGTCGAATACTTCTGCGACATCGGTTTCGACCCGTTCAAGTTCATGAAGGACAACAAGAAGAAATATAGCTTCGTTATCAGTCTGTACGAATACAAAGACACTGTCCTCACGCTCTGGGATAGCGTTAAGAAGTTCATGGAGAAGTACCCTCAGCACATTGCAGAGAACAACAACCTGGAATTCGTTAGCCAGGATGGAGGGGAAACATACAACCTTTGCCATTTCGTACGTAATCTTTTCCCCTAAATCTCTGAACACTTGATGGATTGTTAACTCGATACTAATGAATTTGACATTTGTCACTGCAGTGGTCGAATTTCGAAATTGGGGATCTAAACTGGCTGCGATCCCAAGCATACCTCGATTATTTCGACGTTCTGGACAAGGATGGCGGATTCTTCTACGAGAGATGGGGTGATGCGCCTGTACATTCCATCGCCGCTGCTCTTATGCTCAAAAAGGAGGAAGTCCACTTTTTCAATGAGATCGCTTACTACCATGTCCCATTCTACCACTGCCCGACTGGCGAACAGACGAGATTAGATCTGAAGTGCCACTGCAACCCCAAGAACAACTTTGACTGGAAGGGATATTCTTGTAAGTGCAAATCCCAAAGCAAGGCCACATGCGATCACCATAATTCACATGGCCAATTCGTTGCGATTGTTATCTTCATTTTCAATTACACGTCCTTAACACTTTGGTGATATCTATTTATTGCCATCCGGCTAACCATCCGACCGCAACTTTCTCCCAGGCACTTCTCGCTACTTCGATGTTAACAAAATGCCGAAACCCGAAGGCTATGAAAAGGAGCAAGATTGACTAACCGTGCTTATCGCAATCCTTTGCGGTATCCTCATCGTCACCGTTGTATCAATAGTAGCATTCAAAACTCGCCAATCACGACGCAGTCTCAGCATATCGAGCACCGACAGTGAACCGTATACTAGCATGCCGAAAAAGTGGTAAAAAAGGAAGGAGGGGAGGGCGGGGCGGGAACGAAGAACGAGAAAAGGACAAGGCAGGAAATCTACTAGATGGCTTCTGCTGGAGCTTTCTTGTTCACATCTTTTACCCTCGCTTTGGGGAAAAGAAATGACTCCTCAGAGCCATACCTTTTCTTTTACCCTAAGTTCTATATCCTGCCTCCATCCTACTCTTCCATTTCCAATTCTTCCCATCATTTCACCTTATATTTGGTTTTTTAACTCTGACTGTTTCTTTCACATCATTGATATCTTTGTCTGCCTTTATATGTTCACTATATGTTCACATGCATCGATTATACCATACTGGGTTGTATGGTATTATGGGCATGGGATTTGTTGCTTTCCGCCTTTTCTATTATGCATGTTCTATCTCCTATTCCTATTCCTTTTCCTCTTTATCTTTTTCGAATTTTTTTTCCTCTTCTGCCAAAAATTTTACGGAGTCTTATGGGGAAATGTGCCGCATCTTATTATATGATTTTCATCGTCTGGACTTTTTTTTCTCACTGCTTCTTCTTCACTAACTTGTGGCCTGTGAGCGCCATATGAAGCACTGCATTATTAGCACAATATATGTCCATATTTCTACTTCGCGTTACTTTCTGTCAGTCCCATGTTTTGCGTGGATTTGGCCGGAGACAGGAAAAACAAATAGAGAAGAAGGCCATGACAAGTGATGATATTTATTTGTACTTATTAGTGGGACGGCTGGTTTGCTTTTTGCCATGACGATTTGTGTTTTTTTTTTCCATATTTTGGGGGATAGGTGTCCGGTGTGATTAGGAATGGCAAATTAAGGAAATGGGAGATCATTATTTAACCCCATTTTTTAAGATGCAATTGTTCTGCTTTCTCTTTCGCGTATTATTTACCCGAATTTCAGGGATGGGTTGCTAGCAACCAGAGCAAATGGCGAAAGGCCAGAAATCTGACCGAAACAAACTATGCATGCGCTTTTCATCGATCTTAGAAGTAGTGCAAAAAAAATAAGATAGAATAATATACAATTGACCGAATTTAGGTTAACGAATCCAAATCTATGGCAGAAGAATACATGAGATGATAGCACATGACAAAGAATATCAACGAAATCCAGCCGGAACAAGATCAAAACAAAAGTTCCCGCTGCTCCCTCCTCCCTCATCCATTCCAACTTCCCTTCTCACGTCCTCTCGCCGATCTACCCTAACAGCATTACGCACTCTTCGGCTTCTTCGTCCCGTACTTCGAGCGGCTGGTGATTCGGTTACCAACGCCAGTCTATTTAGTTAAAAAGGAGATTTGTTAGTGGTCTACTTCCAAGAAGGCCGGAATCAAATACATATATATTTATATGTATATAGAGACACAATAATGGGTTGAATGATTTAAAAAATGAACATACCAAATCCAACGCTCCACGGACAAGATGGTATCGCACACCAGGACAATCCTGTGCCCGGCCGCCTCTAATCAGCACAACGCTGTGCTGTTGGATATTGTGTCCTGTATCAAGAAAGAAAAAAGAAGTTAGCACATCCATGCCACCACAGAAAATTTGAAGAAGAAGTTGTATAGCAAAATTAGTTCTCTTCCATCTCTCCGAAGAGTGTTAAGTCCCCAAAGAGGCACTATCAATAAATAAAATAAAATATTACTGACCTTCACCGGGAATATACCCCGTAACAACCGCGCCATTAGTCAACCGGATTCTCGCCGTCTTGCGCTCTCCGGAATTGGGTTTCTTCGGCTTCGTGATGCCCGTCTTTAGACACACGCCTTTCATCTGTGGCCGGCCCACCAGTGCGGGAGAGGTGGTCTTCCGCGCGCGCTTGCCCTTCCGACAACCATGGCGGACCTGGTTCAATGTGGCATTGTGGCAGGGTGTGCTAGAGAATTTGCGGGCTTGTGATGAGAGGGTGGACGGGGCGTTAATGTTTTGGCGGGAGATTGGTTTGCGGAGGGTGACTGCGGCTAGGGTGGGTGTGGTTTGCGGTGTTCGGCGGAGTAGGGAAAAGGTGCGCCTGGCGGAGGTGGATAGTGGCGAGGAGAAGGGGGATGGGCGGGTTACGAAGTGCCGTAAGAGACGGATTGCCCCTACGGAGGGCGTTGATGGCGGCATGATGGGCCGGTGTTGTGGTGAATTGGTGGTAGAGAGCGGTTTTGAATGTCCGGGATGAAGCGTTTTGAGGCCTCGTCCGAAAGGGGAAATTTTGATGTTGAGATTGAGTTCAACTCACGTGATGCGGAACTGCGCACTTGGTGTATGCAGATGGCTGGACGAGCTTGACGCGGTTGCTTTTGCCTGGACTACATTCCAGAGTCCGCAACTTGGCTGGAGCTGTTCATCTATCTCAGATACATACCTTTACTCAACTTCATCCATTCCAACTTTGCTAACTTTCCCCCCTCTTTGGCTTCACACACGTAATCCCATTTATTTCTATCCCACCTTTATTCCAAGATCAAAGTCCTCTCATCCACTCTCCCCATCATGGTATTACCATCCCCATCCCCAACATCTCTCCGCCTTCTCCCACTCCCATGCTAATCTCCAAACAGGCTCTCCGCATTGCACCCCCGGCCTCCAACGCAACCCAAACCTCCAATACTGCCTCAGTCCCACATTTAAGCAAAGGCGCCCCCTCCGCCCCAGGCGTCCACGACACTCTCCGCGCCTCTCTCTCCCCAGCACCAACGACAGAGCAACAACGAACTGCTGCCTCCACACACCCGCTAGAAGCTCGTCTGCTACAGTGGCGCCAAACACACAATGCGATGAAAATGGAATCGTTAAGGAGAGTGTACGGCATGGCAGAGCCAATCAGGAGGGGAATGGAATTGAAGATCGTGCAGGAGGGACAGTGGAAGCCAGCTGCCCTGGGTGGACGTAACGAGAGTAGTGTTCATGCGGATATTTTGGCGCTCGGGGGTAGGGAGACGGAGGTTACATGGGAGGATGTGTTTGATGGTATGTTTCTTCTTTGTTTTTGTTTTTTTTGGTTTTGGTTTTGGTTTTGGGTGTTGCGTTATCGCAGGGCCAAAATAATAGGCCTAGGGAGTTCTGCTGGTACATCTCTTCGCCGGTCGTGGATTCTTCGCATCCTATGCGGCTGTGAATGCTGTGCTCTATTTCTTCTTTGCATCCCGTCAAACACAAAATATCTAACCGCTCTCCTTCTCTACTAGGTGACGACCTTCGAGAGCCTGCCTCCTTCCATGACGAAATGGAGCACCGACTGAAGATGAACTGGTAAAATCCCTGATTCGATCAGTGAACGATATCCGGTCCAGCTCTGCTTTCTATTGTTTTCTATTTTTCTTGCCGTCCAACAGGCATTTTATGTTATGTTACGTTCGCAGCTTTTTTAGAAACATTTAACCGCCCCAGATAGAGCGAGTTGCTCTTCGAATTTTCCTTTTCTCTTTCTTTTTCTTTCCCCCCTGATGCAACGCCTTGTCTCGATCTAGAATAACAAAATACTTTTCGAATTCCATGTCGTCTTCCACGAATAAAAACCAAACTAACCGTGCCAAGCGCACTCACTATCTCACCCATTAGTGAGTGCGCCACACCGTAAA
>LDEV01002995.1:5634-20218 GCA_001014755.1 Blastomyces silverae
ATGGATTAGGTCGATCGTTGCTGGGCCGGTCACTGGCGTATGACATTCGACCACCTCTGCCTCTGCCATTGCCAAAGGGAACTCCTCCAAACGAGCGCCCTGAACGTTGTGCTTTGTTTCTGGTGATTTCGATATCGGATTTGTCGAGTACAGGGGGGTCAGGTTTTACGCCTCTTAGAAGCATTGACTTGTGAATGTACATAGACTTGGGCATATCGTAGATAACACTAGTTTAGGTTAGTATTAGGCTCCAAAAAGAGTAGTTGGGCTAAATCTGTTATTTGCGTAACGGAAAACTGACCTTATGGAATGGTCCTCGTCGAGCGTGGGGAGATCCACTTTATCAAACGGTGGCACCAGCGAACTATGTGGAACGTACGCATCGTTGCGTTCCACCTTGCCGCCTAGCCCTTCGCTCACTCGCATGTTCAGCTTCAAAATTGGCGTTCCTTGCTTCTTGGAATAGAAATTCGCAGTTAGATTGTCGTATAACGGGTGCCGATCCGATAGGAAAAGCACCTCGCGTCCCATTGTGTTTCGCTCGTGTTCCTCACTGGATAAGAGAGGATACCTTTTCTCCATCGCAAGTAGCAGACGTTTCTCATCAATGAACGGCAAGAGCGCGACGCCTTGCCACGCAAATTTCTTGCCATTAAGATCTATTGGAAAGTCTTCGGGGTAAAAATCAATGATCTCGCTCTCCGGGTCCGACATGAGGTCGTGGAATACTTCTGGAATTGCATGGTTGGATGCAGCTGGCAAGACACCCATCAATTGCTCGAAAGGCTTGAATGGTACGCCTCTATTAAACTCAATGTTCATTTTACCCAGATCAACGAAATCTGCAGCAAAAGGAGCGTAATGATACGGGTAATACCATGTCCATGAAGGGCACCCCTGGAAATAGTAGAGCAGCACCCAAGCAAGGCCTTCAACGTAGGCTCTGGCTACTTTATGACGGAATTCAGTATCTTTTGGATCAACCTGAAATTTCTGTTCGTAATACCGATCAGCGTACCCATCTTCCCATAGCCGAACCGTGTCTGGAGGTAGTTCATCGTTATCCTGTGGCTTTTTGGGTGTTTCGGACTCGGTCTCAGTTTCTAGAGCGTCCGCCTTTCTTTTGCCTAACGGTGAAGTATTTTCGGCTCCACCATCCACGGAATCTTCAACATCGGCAGTAGCTGCGTCACCACTACCTTTGACCAGTTGACTCTTGAGAACTGCAGCGGCGCTTTTATTGGCCATATTTGCCTTGTAAACAGCCCCTCGGTTTACAACCATGGCGTGGGTAAGTTCTCTATCAGCCCTAGAAATATGCCCCTTTCCAGGAACAATGAGAGGAGGAGGAACAGGCTCGTTGTCCATGGATCCGTAACTGGGAGAACTTTTGCGCTTTTTGCGCGAGCGCTCTTCCTCTCGGAATCTTTCTTCCTCCTTCCTCCTTTTGGCGTTTGCATTTCTCCTTTCTTCGGTTTGGCGACGACGACGGAAGATGGCATCCTCCTGCTTCGCTAATCCCTGCAAAATAAGTTGCGCCCTGTTTAAATCAACATGCCCATCTTTTGTTAAATAACCGCCCATGACGGGTATATTGTCGCGCCATATTGCAATTAGAGTATCGATGCCATTTTCTCTGATGTCTAATGACGGTAGGTGAGGCAAGAAATCATTTCCCACGAAAAAACACATGAATACCCAGTCATCTAGAGCTCTCTCTAAATCGAAAGGGAAAGGCTGTTGCGGAACATGCATCTCGACAGCAAGGTATTCCCGAAGGACAGAGACGTGGAGCCAAATAAATGGTTTGAGCGGAGTTCCTTTTCCTTTTTCATCAAATTCTCCATTTTTTTCTTTCGCAAGACCTTTACATGCTTCGGCTATATGGCCGGTTTGCCCACACAAGTGGCAAGTTCTGCCTTTAGATTCTTGGAAAAAGACATCCTCTCTAAGAACTCGAAAGTGAGGTTCATGCGTTGCAAGCCCCAACATAATCAAGTCAGCGTCCTACAGCCAGAAGTTAGTAGCCATTCCGTAGGTTGAGCGATTTGAGGATAAACTTACAAGACCGTATATTACATGGCGAGTATTTGGGTCATGCTCAGTGCAGGACCTTTGCGATCTAATGAATTCCATAATCTTGTGTTCACCTTCACCAGGAACTGTGGCATCTGAGATGATGATTTTCAGCTATAGACGGTTAGCTCGTTAAATATTTGCAGGGAAAAGATGAACCAGACAAACCTTCTCCCATGCTGGGTCCGTGTTAAGTTTATATGCGACCCAGTACCGTAAAGCTGCAGCAAGAATGTCCATAAAGGGTGTTCCTGGAGTAATTACGTTCGAGTCCCACGTCTTCGTAATGACTTCCTCTACTAGCCCTTCGCCGCCTTTGTTTCCATTTTGTTTCCTCAGCAACCTGGCGAACTCTTCTTTCTTTTCGTCAGCTTCCTTCGCTTCTTGAGCAGAGCGGAATCGACGAGAACGTTGCTGGTTCATTTTCGCACGTGGAGCAACACCGTCTGGGAAGAGCCGGATAAAAATCGTTAGCAAGGCCAGTTCATATACTATATGTAAGGGTGGCGCGGGAAATAATAAGGAAATAGAAAGCTGTACCCCCCTCCGCGACAACATATCATTATTATGAGATAATGTATTGGTCCGAAGGGAGATATCTCATTTCCATGCGTGTCAGCCGGACATACCAACAGCAATCATCAATAGTTTCCTGGGCCTGACCATGTTCACAACTCGATCGGTATATTTGAAGATCTCCAGCATCATATCTTCCTCGGTTTCAGGAGGGGGCTTGCCCTCAGGATGTGTACATGGATGGACAATTCCATTCATGTCCAAGTATAGGTTGTCCATTTCCTCGCCATTTGGATTTGGCTTCGTTGTATCTACAGGGACCTCTTCGCCATCAATTTCCTGCGGGATTTCCTCCACGACGGCGGATATGATTTTGGGGTATTTCGAGGATAACCACCGGAAAAGGGCTGGAACACCCATATTAGCGGCAATTAGTAGTATTCTATCAAAAGGTTGATATCTTCTATCGCTTCCGGCTCAGTCGTGTTGCGATCGTCGCGAGGCTTGGGTCTTAAGGAGTTGCGATGAATAGCTAGGGTTCGCAACGGATATGTATGTCAGATGAACCATTTGTGTCTGGCGCTTCTATACACAGTAACACAAAAAACGATAGTAAGAAGGAAAGCTAAATTCGAAGCCAGCTGCAAGGCTTGAAGGTTGCAAATGATTAGGATTTGAAAGATGCTTTGGAGAATTTGAAGCAGAACTATCTTCGGCCTGGAAGGAAAAACAATGTTCCGTACCACACAGACACGTGATATCGCTCAGGCCCGCCCCGGTGGACAGGTGTACTCTTGCTTCTGCTGTTTGACAGCTATCAGTACGTTCGAAATTAGTTCGAGGTTGGGACTGCATATATTGTGGCCCTTGGCTGTGATTTGCCTCTCTGATATAATCACGCGGCGAGGGGACGGATACGTTGTGGGGGAAGTCAGTTGAATTGACCGGAATCTCTTAAGCTCAACTTATAGAACACCCGAATGTTTGCGAACTCCTGGTGCTGAGGTCTGTGGCGACCATGCGTTTTATTAGCACCCACACGCTGCCATGTTTCGAATTCTCGAGTCCCAAGCTCCGGCCAGACAGACGGCGACGGATACTATTAACACTCTAAGCAATAGGTTGCAGAGCGCGACATTGCTGGAAGACCGCAGAGCAGCCATTTTAGGTCTTCGGAGTTTTGCAAAGGAATATCCCGCATCTGTTTCGTCCGGCGCACTTCGTCCATTAATAAACAGTCTGAGGAATGATGGAGAAGATGTTGATACTATTAAGGTGGTCCTAGAAACGTTGTTGATGCTGTTTTCTCCGCATGAAAGTAGTGTATGTGTTACTCATGAGCTCGTTTTTTAGTAACTAGGTTGCTAACAACCCTCCAATTACAGCCGGAAGCATCTGATGAAATCGCACTTTGGCTTGCTGATGAGTTTACTCAAGTAAGTCAAATATATGCCGCTTAGTGTCAAGTTTGTTGACGTGGTTGAGTAGCGACAAGACAACATAACTATCCTCCTCGACCTCTTGGACTCCAAGGAGTTCTATTCTCGACTGTATTCCCTACAATTGATGTCGTATATATCGAGCGCACGCCCAGAAAGAACTCAAGAATGTATTTTTACAGCACCATTAGGGGTATCACGGCTGGTTAATATCTTGAGTGATGCTCGGGAACCTGTGCGCAATGGTGCGTTTCTGTTCCTTTTGAATTCCCCGTTTGCAGTTACACCTTCTTTGAAATTTACCATACTAATTTATTTTATTCTCCTTTTTTGGAATGAAGAGGCTCTCCTCCTTTTAATCGCATTGACGCCATCGTCCTCTGAGCTCCAAAAGCTTGTGGCTTTCGAGAATGCCTTCGAACGTATTTTCTCCTTAGTAGAAGCTGAGGGTTCTTTAACACATGGGTCAATGGTCGTTGCGGACTGCTTGTCCCTTTTAGGAAATTTGCTTGCGCTCAACATTTCGAACCAATCATATTTCCGTGAGACCGGTTGTGTGAAGAAGCTTGGGGCGCTCCTTTCCGAGGCAAATGGAGAGCAAGAAAAGGAAGATGGTGTTCCCCAGTGGGCATTGGAGCACCGGGATAAGAATCTTTGGGGACTTTTAGCAATAGTGCAGCTATTTCTCGTCAAGGGTGGGATCAGTACACCCGTTAATCAATCGGCATTCTGGCAAAATGGGGTAACGGAGCAGGTTCTTCGCACAGCCTTCAATACAAGTTTCGACATTAGAATTAGAGCGAAGGTACGATACTTCTTCTCGGCTTAATACTGTCCCATTTTAACTAACATTATTCCTAGGCGTTAGCAGCGTGTGCAGATTTGATACGCGGGAATTCGGCTTTACAAGAACAGTTTGCAGATATAGATGTCGCGGTTGGACCTACACCGACGCAACCAAGCCAAGAGCCACTTACAAATGGTGCTTCAAAAGCAAACACATACGAGAAGATTAATGTAATCGAGGCGCTTCTTGGGTTAACACTGGAGTCAGAATCCACTCATTTTCTCGATGCTAGACTGGCTGCCTGTGAGTGTGTCAAGGCGTTTTTCTCAAACCATTCTGGGATTCGACTCCACTTTCTCCGCAGAGCAATCGATGGACATACCAGCGGAGAAGACCGAATTGCAAATATCTTTACAATCCTTCTCCAGCCTCCAGCTAGTAGAGGGAATGCTGATCCGTATCAACCCTGGCTGGCGGCTGTTTTACTGTTTCATCTGGTTTTTGAGGATACAGAAGCGAAATCTCTTGCCATGAAGGTGACTGAAGGAGATGAGTCAAGCGGTGAGGAGGTTATTACTTGCGTTCAAGCCATAGCGGGGAATTTGATCACTGGCATGCAGAGGAATGATGATGAACGGATTTCCGTGGGCTATTTGATGCTTCTTTGTGGTTGGCTCTATGAGGACCCAGACGTCGTTGACGATTTCCTTGGTGAGGGAAGCATTGTTCAGAGGCTTATACAGGAAATAAACCAGAGTACTTCATCCAAGATACTACTCCCCGGCCTTGCAGCTATTCTTCTTGGGATCATCTATGAATTTTCAACCAAAGACTCTCCAATCCCGCGCCCAACATTACATCAGGTTTTAACGAGCGGTTTGGGAAGGGAGCAATATATCGATAAGATCACAAAACTTCGCGAGCTGTCATTAGTGCGAGATTTTGAAGTTCTCCCACAGTCGTCGCAACTTGCCTATGATGGACTACCTGAAGTATACTTTGATAAAACGTTTATCGACTTCCTAAAAGACAACTTTAGCCGTTTGATCCGCGCTATCGACCGCGATCCCGGATTCGAGGTGCCTGTCATTGCCAATGGCATCCAGAAGGGAATATCGCGTGAGCTGGTGGATACCCTTCGAGCGCAGGTAGAGGATAAAGGGCAAGCGATTCAAAAACTAGAATCGGATCTACTTACCCTGGAGAGAAAATTAGAACAAGAGCAGCTGGACCATAGAAAGACAAAAGATTCAGCTACTCTTGAGCTCGACCGAATAAAGCATCTTAACGAAACTCTTCAGAGAAATCATGAGGAGGATGTGAGAGCACTCGAGGAGCGGAACAGGCAGTCTCACAACGACCTACTCCGACAGCACGGAGAACAATTACGAGTTATTGACTCACAGCTTAAGCAGACATCCGCGGAACATGAAAAAAAGGCTGCGAAGATACGGGATCGACATGATGCTGAAGTTGCGGATTTGAAAAAAACCATTCAAGATCTGGAGGCAAGCCTTGGGAAGGCCGGGAAGGATCATATACAGGACCTTCAAACTGCTCACGAGGAGTATTCCTTGAAGTTGTCCTCGTTGGAAGCCCGGAGTCAACGGGCCGAAGAGCGCGCTGAGGAAGCTACTGAACGTGCCGCAAAGGCCGAAAAAGAACTTAAGGCCACACAGGCCGCCCTGGAAACATACAAGGCCGAGTTAGAAGACAAGGAGGGGGCTCGGAAGGCTGTGCAGGGAGAGCTGGAGGATCTATTGATCGTTTTCAGCGACTTGGAATTGAAGCGCAACCAGGAAAAGGTAAGGCTTCATTGAGCTATTCGCATGCAAGACCTGGACTAACCCCCAATCATAGAAACGCTTAAAGGAACTTGGCGAAGAGGTCTCCGATATAGAAGAGGACGATGATGATGATGATGAGGAGGACGACGACGGAGAAGCGGATTGAGCGTTTTACCATCTTATACATGTGCTTTTCCACACTGTTGTAGCTAATTGATACCTCCACACGACATACGAGCGTCAGTATTTGAAATATTTCTAGGGTTAGATAGAGTGATTACAATGTGTGTGTTCATGATAACTTAATGATTATTGTTTTTATTGGACAAAAATTCCTCTGTAAGTATTATTAGTGACCCCTCCAACAACGAGTCATCCGGAAAATCAATGTGGCGGGGTAACTTCCATCAACCAACCCACACCTTTTTTGACTCACACAATATTCTTTTGACAACACTCGCTGCTCCCACACAACCCTTTGGAGAAAGCAATCGCAGCAAATTACTCCCAGACACCCGTTCGGCGATGGCTGTTGACTTTCCAAAGGAAGAGGAGGCCGTCCTCAAACGATGGAAGGAAATTGGGGCCTTTGAGAGACAGGTCGAACTGTCGCGAGGAAGAACTCCGTATACTTTCTACGATGGACCCCCCTTTGCGACAGGACTTCCGCATTACGGCCATCTGCTAGCTTCTACCATAAAGGACATCATTCCAAGATATTGGTCTATGAAGGGACGTTACGTCGAGCGAAGATTTGGCTGGGATACTCATGGCGTTCCAATCGAATATGAAATCGACAAAGCCCTCGGCATGTCTGGATCCGAAGCAGTGGAGAAACTAGGTCTAGAAAAATACAATGCGGAGTGTAGAGCGATTGTCATGAGGTTTGCTGCGGAATGGAGGCAGACCATTGACAGGCTTGGACGCTGGATCGATTTTGACAATGATTACAAGGTAGGGGATACTTTTCCCTCCCCGCGTCTTTCCACATCTTCTGAGACATATTTCTTTGCATTGCTGTTAGAAACTTGAGGACTGATAATTCTTGGAGTAGACTATGGATACTTCCTTTATGGAGAGCCTTTGGTGGATAGTGAAGCAGCTATTTGATAAGGGGATGATCTATCGTGGTTACAAAGTCATGCCTTACTCCACGGCACTTAACACCCCGTTGAGTAACTTTGAGGCACAGCAAAACTATAAAGACGTCCAAGATCCTGCAATCGTGGTTTCCTTCCCGCTCCTCGATGATCCTCAGACAAATCTCCTCGCCTGGACAACTACTCCGTGGACCTTACCATCGCATACATCGCTTGCTGCACACCCCGATTTCGAATATGTGAAGATCCATGATGTCGCATCGGGAAAGAATTATATCCTTATCGAGTCCTTACTCCGGACACTATATAAGGACCCCAAAAAAGCGAAATACCAGGTCCTTGAGCGCTTCAAGGGATCAACCATGAAAGGATGGAGATACCAACCTCTCTTTGACTACTTTTATGAGGAGTTTAAGGATGTAGGGTTCCGAGTGGTCACTGCGACATATGTCACCGCAGATGATGGTGTTGGTTTAGTTCATCAGTCTCCCGCCTTTGGTGAAGAAGATTACAATGTGGCTGTCGAGAATGGCGTCGTTACTGATACACGGCTGCCGCCAAACCCAGTTGACGAGAGAGGTTGTTTTACCTCAGAGGTTCGAGATTTTGCTGGTCAACATGTCAAAGTGGCGGATAAAGCTATTATAAAACACTTGAAAGCAGCTGGACGTCTGGTCGTTGATGCCCAGATCACGCATAGCTATCCATTCTGCTGGAGATCCGACACTCCTCTCATCTATAGAGCTGTGCCCTCGTGGTTCGTCAAAATCGGTCCCATCATCCCCCAGATGCTTCAAGGAATCGAGGATTCTTATTGGGTCCCTTCCTTTGTCAAAGATAAACGATTTGCGAGCTGGATTGCGAACGCAAGGGATTGGAACATCTCCAGAAATCGATACTGGGGAACTCCGATCCCGCTGTGGGCCAGCGAAGACTTCAAAGAAATCATAGCCATTGGGAGCGTTGAGGAGCTGAAGCAGCTGAGTGGATACACCGGTGAACTTACGGACCTACATCGTGATAAGATTGACCATATCACTATCCCAAGCAAGCAAGGGAAGGGCGTATTACGAAGAGTTGAAGAGGTTCTGGATTGTTGGTTCGAATCCGGAAGCATGCCGTATGCTTCCCAGCATTACCCTTTTGAGAACAAAGAGCAGTTCGAAAAATCGTTCCCAGGTGATTTCATCGCAGAAGGCCTTGACCAGACTCGTGGATGGTTTTATACACTCGCGGTCATCGGCACGCACCTGTACGGAAAGCTGCCATTCAAGAACTGTGTTGTGAATGGAATTGTTCTTGCTGAGGACGGCAAGAAGATGTCCAAGCGATTGAAAAATTACCCAGATCCAACTCTCATTATGGATCGCTATGGATCTGACCCCCTTCGGCTGTACCTCATTAACTCCCCGGTAGTTCGCGCAGAGCCCCTAAGATTCAAGGAAGCAGGCGTTAAGGAAATTGTCGCCAAAGTTCTACTTCCCTTGTGGAATAGCTATAAGTTCTTCGAGGCTCAGATTGCGCTGCTGAAGAAGGTCGAGGAGGTGGAGTATGTGTTCGACCCGGCGGCCGAAGCGACTAACACCAATGTCATGGATCGCTGGATTTTGGCTAGCTGCCAGAGTCTACTCAAATTTGTCAATCAGGAAATGGCTGGGTACCGGCTTTACACTGTTGTTCCGAGACTTCTGGGACTGATTGATAACACTACCAACTGGTACATTCGGTTCAACCGTAAGAGACTGAAGGGAGAGCTTGGATTGGACGACACTTTACACGCCCTGAATACACTTTTCGAGGTCCTTTATACCTTAGTGCGCGGCCTCGCACCTTTTACTCCTTTCATTACCGATAATATCTACCTTCGATTGCTCCCGCATATACCCAAATCCCTTCAAGCCGAAGATAACCGCAGTGTCCATTTCCTCCCCTTCCCAGAAGTTCGTGAAGAACTCTTCGATGAGGTCATTGAGAGGCAAGTCGGAAGGATGCAGAAGGTGATTGAACTTGGTCGTATTGCACGTGAACGCAGAAGCATTGGTCTCAAGTCGCCCCTGAAGACGCTGGTCGTGATCCACCAGGACCAGCAATACCTCGATGATGTGCGATCCCTCGAGAGTTACATTCTGGAAGAGCTTAATATCCGGGGTCTGATCCTCTCGTCTGATGAGGATAAGTACAGTGTCCAGTACAGCGTCACGGCAGATTGGCCAACCCTGGGCAAGAAACTGAAGAAAGATGCACAAAAGGTCAAGAAAGCGCTACCATCTCTTTCAAGTAACGATGTTAAGAGATTTGTCGCTGACAAGAAAATCGTGGTGGACGGCATTGAGCTTGTTGAAGGAGATCTGGTGATCAAACGCGGCTTGAAGGACGACGCATCTTCCAAGGACTTCGAAACGAATACCGATGACGATGTACTTATCATCTTGGACGCAGTTTTATACCCTGAGCTAGCTGAGGAAGGGTTAGCAAGGGAAATCGTGAACCGTGTCCAACGGCTGCGGAAGAAGGCGGGATTGGTTCCAACTGATGACGTGGGAATGGAGTATCGGGTCATCTCTGACCCTGATAATATTGGCATTGAGCACGTTTTCCAGACGCAATCAAAGGCGATTGAAAAAGCGTTGCGTAGACCGATTGACCAACATATAGTCACGGAGGTAGAAGGGAAAGCGCCTGAAGGCGAGGAAGAGGGTATCATTCTAGAAGAGGAGCAAGAAGTGCACAAAGCAACTTTCTTGCTTCGGCTGGTGAAGCTATAGTTAGAATTATTTCGACAAAAGAAGACCAAGACAATATAGCTAAAAAAGACGAGGGGTTTTCATGATAGAAACTCGGTCCTGTGGTTGGTTCGTTGTTAGGGATGTTGAAAGGGTAGTTGGTTTCCTTAGATATTATGAATCGGATGAAATTTTATTTTTCTTCTAAATAATTGATTTCGCTATTGTACAGTACATGTAAACCGTATATCAAATTATGCATATATATTGCGAGTTCTTTTCACATTAATGATGTGCCATTCTAGCTCATCGACCAGTGGAGGTTTCTCATACTTTCTTTGCCGCTGCCTGTGTTGTTCACCAGTTAGCTTCCACTTTGCCAGGGAGCCCAACAAGAATGTGCATTGTACCAGATAACAGTCCTTCAGTTTCATAAACTCCTTGGCGCACATATCCTTCCGGACCGCATTATAATCAGCGAAAACGCATTTGCCGTATGCTGTCGCCTGCAGTAACAGAATCAGTCAGTGGTAACCTTTTTGGGGTAGGTCATGTACGAACCTGCGCAGAGCATTGGGCGGTGGCTTTCGCGAACTTCTCAATTGGCCTTATTCTCCCGGTCATATTCGGAGTGACTGCGATGGATTCCCGATAGCTATTATATGTCCGCGCTCGGCCTGGAGGAATCCTGCGAGTTATCAGACCTCATGCCTCTCCCGCCAAGAAGGAATCGGCAGGTCTTAGGATTATATAAGCTTGCGCCAGCGACCGCCGTCTTGGCGCGTTGGCGGGAGAACAAGCGCCAAAATAAAGGCTTTGCCGCACCGGAGGACCAACCGTCTACTAAATAATAATCATAATAATATCGATGTCTTTCCGCGACCAAACCCAGCTCATGGTAATTCGATGTACGGGATAGAAACATGCATGCGGGTGTTCATTTCGTCTTCCCACCGAAGTGTTCGAGCTCTTGCAATACGATAAGTGTTTTGCATCGCCTCTATGTATCAAACAACGCGCCATAGGTCGCGAAACGCTCGATGCATCCACCTCGCGACCACCAAGTCGTACTGGACGAGCAATTATCTCTTTCAGATCAAGGTTGGTGTCCTTCAGTCTTTTTTCGCAAAGGCTATTCCATAGCAGTTATATCACTGACTCAGTGTTTATGAAGATGTCAACATCCTCCTCCAAATCATCTCCCGCGCGGAGCAGCAGCCCGACGTCCACCGACGCCGCTTTCGCGCTATATTCACCGCGTATGACTCCGTGTTGTCAGAAAATGGCATCGTGGCGGAAACGGATCGGACGTACCTGCGCTTTCTGTTCCAGCTTGGAGGCAAGTCGGTGCCGGGTGATACGCTCTCTGAAAAATTCGAGACGCTTTTGTTGCGAATGGGCATTAAGCTCGAGTATGACGACGAGGCGAGGGAAGGAGGAAGAATTGACGAAGTCACCACTGGGGATACAGAAATCAACGATGCGCAGGCCGAGGAAGAGCATGCTGAGCAATGGCAACCGAATCGGTACCCAGCCCTTAGAGGACGGCGCACCCGGCGAGCGTCGTTCAATTCAATGTACGATGCTGCCAATGAAACTACACAAAGGAGCATCTATCGACCTAGCTCCAGATCTTCGGTGTCGAGGCTGGAGCTCGGGACAAGAATTTTATCCCCGCCCCCCAGCAGCAGCGAGGATCCCGTGCCTCTCACACCTGCGCCCGCCAATTTGGATACGGGAAGCAGGATGACAGACAACAGAGCTACAGTGAATACTACTCGTCGTAAATCACAGGCTCGTGCAATTATTACCCAACCCGGGCAATCACATAGGAATCTAAATGCGCAGCGTTTGAATATTGGTGTAAATGAAAACAAAGTCACAAACCACATCAAACCAAAACGTTTGTCGCTTGATAGTAGCGACGGATCCGATGATGAACCTCTTGAACATGACGATATTATACCCGGAGTTCAAGTACCACCAGAGCTGATATACCAGCCTTCTCTATCCCACCTTCTCCGTGATGCATCCACATTCAACATGTACCGACAGCGCGGTGCTGTTCGACGAATATTTACTGAATGGTCGGAACGCGCAAAGCGACAACAACAAAACTTTGACAATATGCAAAGAATAGCTTCCAAGCATGATGCGTCTACTCTCCAGCGCCAGGCATTCGACATTTGGCGAACAACATTGCGACAGAAACGTCAAGAAGCCCAGACGGTACGATTCTTTAAACATCTTGAGAAGCGAGCTGCGCGAGCTCGGGATTTGTATTTAATGACGAAAGCATTCACTCATTGGGCACAAGTTACTTCGGATGAGGTACAGAAAACTTCTGCTGCCCGACGGCATATCCTATGCATAAAGTACTTTAGTGCTTGGAGGGAGATAACCGCGGTAAACGAAATGAAGGCCCAACGACTTGCGTTGATGAAGCCGTTCAAAGCGTGGAAGACTAAGGTTCAGCGGTTCCGGAAAGACGATACCAAGGCTGTTACTGTTTATCACGAAAATCTTGCGAGGTCTGCGTACTGGAAATGGTTTTGGACATTTTGCGATCGGCGTGCCCCTCAATGGAGGGATTATCGCTTGAAGCATAAATCACTACTATCATGGCTCCGGGCATTGCGAACCCAAAGAGAGCGTGACCAAGAGATAGACATGGATGCCAAGCAGACTTGGCTTCAGGCGGTTTTCCAGAAATGGTCTCAGAAGACGCGTGCCATTGTTTCGGCTCAGCAGCAGGCCGATAGCCAGTGGAAGGTTGAACTCGCCGGGAAATGTTTTTCAGAATGGCGCATTCGAACTCACCTAGAGCCCGTCGCTATCAAGGTCTCAGTTTCCGTCGACACGAGAATACTCCGTTCCTCAATCAAGACATGGGCGTTACAAGCCCGCATGTCGAGACACGCACGAGAAGTTGACCGTCTTCGTGTTATGCGCAATGCATGGACCACATGGAACGACAATCTGCGCTGCCTGGCTCTTTCCTCCCGCATAGACGAGCGTATCGTTCTGCAGGCGTTGTATAAATGGGTGCTGATGGCGCGGTTCCGTCTGATGAGTAGAATTCACGAGCAACGCGTAAAACGCGAGATGCTGGCGAGATTAACCTTCAATTCACGGGGGATATATACACAACTTCTGCGCCAGGAAGAAGATTTCCGCGCCCATCGTTCAAGAGAGCTACTGCGGTCAAGAATGTATGACTGGCGAGAGAAGCTTGCGACTCAAAGACGGCGCGATCATGTCGCCTTGGTGTTTTACGCTCCTAGACTTGAACAGGAAACTCTCGACGTTTGGAGGAGGCGGATGTGCCACGTTTCTGAATTGGAGTCCTGGGCGGAGGATGCTCGTTTCTATCTTCTCATGACGGGGTGTCTTAAGCAATGGCGCACAGCCACAGCAGATTCGTCGAAAAAGCGACGTCAAGATGCCTACGCGGCAGTCAGGCGAAAAATCAAAATGAACCTAGCTACCACGGCGCTTTCAGCATTGCGATCCAAAGCAGTTGCTAATTCAAATTTGGAACGCCAGGCTGATGACATCGATCGGAACCGGTTATTCAAACTAGGGATTGGCATGTTTGATAAGTGGCGTACGGCAACTGCGCGACGGCGAGCGAACGTGCGTGATTCGGAGATATATTATAGTCGACAACTAGCCTATAGCTACCTTACGCGGATGGTTGGACTACTTACTAAAATTCGCGCTCAGAATGAAAAGGCTATCCAATTCCAAGAAATACACGTCTCTGCATTAGGCGCAACCCAACTCCGCAAGCTCTCTCTACGTATTTTTCAAATGAAGGCCAGCTTGGAGACTGCTGATGCTCTGCATGAGCGAAACCTCCGCAAGCATCTTAGAAATATGTTTAGGCATTGGTACGGGAAGGGGAAACGATTGCTGGATGAGAGAGATGGAGAGTTACCCCGATACCGTACACCTGGAGCAGGAGGTAGCGATTATGATTACGCCAATGTCACCCCAACACCGCACCGGACAAATGAAGCGTGGCCTTTAGTGGATTCAACCCTGACCCTGAGCGAGCTGGGCCCGCTTCCAACCTTTACAGCACAAACCCCATTACCCACACCTGGTTACCTGAATAGCCCATCGAAGCGAGCCGCGCGGGCCAGGGCGCTCG